>APFE030019864.1:83013-248487 GCA_000404065.3 Pinus taeda
AACAACATGAGTGTTATGCTGATGTTGGCCTTTCAAAAGTTGTAGTCCTCGGATATATCTTTCTAACGAGGTGTTGTGCGTGTCAAACAGAGATTGTATGCCAAAGTTATGACCTCGGAAGTTGATGTACCAATTTATCCAAACGGGGCCCATAGTTTGGCGCTTCATCTCCTAGGGTTAGGTTTTTGGATGTTTAGGGTTTCCCATTGTTTCTCAATATTAAATAGGCCTTTGAGCCTCATTGTAACATAGTTTATAAGCATGTAGCCACCATACCTCTTCTAAGAGATAATCTACCATTGCTTGAGCTAGTCTTATTTCCATTTTGTTTGTAAGCATATTTTAGTATTTGATATTAATGAAATGAAGTGTTATTTCTACTGCATTTTTGCATTTATGGTTATATCTGTAATTTGTTTCGTTCCTGTTTAAATCCGGATTAGGTAGGACAACTCTCACAAAGGAAGGAAGGATCCTTGACACTTATGAAGGCCTTGGAGATATGAAAGGTGCAGATAAATGATTCTATTCTACAAAAGATATCGTGATGAAGAAGCCATCCAGTGAAAGAAAAGCAATGTTGAAGCAATATCAGGATGAAGTCATGAAGGGCTACTAGATCAAAGCATGGGAACAAGCAAACTCAACGAAGCATCCATGAGAAGAGTATTCTGAAGCATGGACAAGGATGACAAAGGAATAACTAGATGACAAGAGAACTTGATATATAACAAGAAGGCCACTTTCCACGAAGGAAGAAATGACATGAAAATTCAGGAAGGAAAGCGATCGATGGATGGTTCCCTACCTAGAAGAAGTTCGAACAAAGACTTCATGACATCAAAGGAAAGAAGAAGATCAATTAGTTGAAGGTCCCACGAAGAAGAAGTTTCTAATGAATGGAAAAGTCCCTAGCTAAGAGGGAGTTATAACAAGTTTGCAAATGCAAATGAACTTGGACAAGTACCTTGTTAGAGGATACTTGGCCATGTCTTCCTCAATTGAGAGGAAGTTATAGACACAACATTCTTATCTTCACTTGGGAAGAAAGAATGGGAGGATTGGGTAATCATCTAGCATCCTATACTCTTTGAGGATGTGTAGGGCACCCAAGACAAGAGTAGGCAAGAGGACCAATATTCTTTGAGGGATGGGAACCCAAGACAAGAATAGTCCTAGAAGGTCATATTCAGTGAATACCCGAGTGGGTATGTACCTTGAGAGACAATGACTAAGGTGTCTATAAGTCATTGGTCTCACCAACATTGTGCTCTGATCTATTGAGAGATAGAGCTGTCAGTCAAGGCCTTGTTGTGAAAACAATGTTGGTTGTTATGATGCTATAATAGATGGATTTCCAATCCGGTTTCTCTTATGTGAACTCTTCAAGATTGATAATAGCCAAACACCTTGTAATGTTGTATGAATACCTCCCTAGTTAAGAGGGAGTGTTGAAGGAAATGTAACTAGGTTCGATCTTCATAAATGTAGTATTGATATTTATATTTATCCAAGAAAAGAAATATTATTTTTATCATATATGTCAATGATTTTCTTGCTCATTGAAGTAGGTCTAGCACATGTTAAAGTGTTATAGGTAAGTCAAAAGGACAAAAGAATTATGTTAAATACCTTAAGGGTATGTTACATTGTGTATACGAGTCAAATAAGTCACCTCCAATCAAATTCAAGTGTCCTCCTAGCAAAGTCAACATCAAAAGAAGCAATGGCACCATTAAAAGCACCCATTGAAGCAAAGGATGTCAATTCGGCCTCAAGGCAGCAAGTCGGCCTACAAGTCGGCCTATAGGAGGTACAATCCTATATATATAGAGGTTATCCACTCCAAAGAGAACACGATCCTATATGTAATTAGTGAGCAAGTGCAGTCAAATAAAAGGTGGGAAACATCGAGCTTAAAGAAGCCTATATTGCAGTGAAGAAAGATGAAATATAACTGAAGTATAAAGGATTGTTTTAGGGTGAAATGCAACCACACGTGTGAGGAATAGGAGGGTTTTCTGTGGTCACTACAACAACGACATTAACATTGCTCATCTCTCATCATTTTGGCTACAAACTAGGCCTACTAGGCCTCCTATCCATGCGAATAAAGAAGGACCTCAAGCGAAAGAAAAAGGAGCCATATATCATCAACAAGAACTCTCACACGTGAGAGAATTAGGGTTGTAGTGCTGTCACACTAAGCCTACCACTATACATCAAGAAGGGACTCAGTTGATCATGATAAAGAAGGAGTATTATTAGGTAAAGGATATCAATAAAGGTAAGTATCTCTTCTAGAAAGACTACTAGCAATGGAAGGAAGAATGAAGCACCGAAAGGAGGACGAAGTGTCGGGGAAGAAAGTGCTGGGAGAAGGTGGACAAAGTGCCTGTAGGAATCTACAGGGTAAGTTCCTCAGACAGAACACCAAAAGGACACCGCTCACAAATAGATCACAGATCAATACACCAGTATTTTGACGTGGTTAAAACCCTCAGAGAGGGAAACAGTCCACGCCTGCGCCAACGTGGCTACTACAGGCAATTTATTAATAAAAGAATGAAAATTTACATAAGCTTCTCTCATGCACGGTTAACCTACAAATGACCCTCCATGCGCTTTAAATAGAATTCATGGACCAATCGGGTGTCAAGCCACGGATCAAGTGTCGGTAATACCGAGGAGAGAATGAACCGTCGGATCACTACATATCGTGACCGTCAGATTGTAAGTTACAAAATGTACAACGGTAAAGAAACACACTTTACCTAACTCTATACGTAACTCTATACTAGACCAAGTTGAACTTAACTATTCCTATGTGTCGGAATATCCTAACAAAATAGTTCCACATCAGTCAAACCATTGTAATGTGGAGGATAAATTACCTCATCTGAGACACACCTCAACAACTTGATCATCATGTTGTAGAGAAACATAGATACTTCATGCAACCTATTCTACCAATTCTCTAGCTATTGATCAAAATCTGAAGTGCAGGAGTTGTCCCTATCCTTTGCAATTTGTCCATCAAATGTAGGATTGATCCAGTCCTCATCTCACATTGTTATCTTATATATATGATCCAGGTCATCATCACTTTCTGTATAGTCGCACACAGGTTCAATATAATGCATTCTTTCTGCAGGGTCTAATGGCACTACTACCTTGAGAGACTTCTTCTCAAAGTAAATATTTTACTTCTTCAAGTTGATTACTCCATTCATATTCTTGGCTTGAGGGGGCCTGACCAAAGTTCAACATTAATTAGCCAAAGAAATCTCTACACTATTATCCCTTTTAGCATCAACCCGTGGAGCACACACTGGAGTCTCACCCGAAGTAGTATGGGGGGATGTTGGAACTAGGTTTCTACACCTTGCGATGGTTGTGATATCGTTTGATTTCTTCTATCCCTAGCTTCATGCAGGTGATCTCGCTCTAGGGATTGTAAGACAAACCCTCTATTCCGGCTCTCAATACCTTCACGAAAGTATATGATCGACCTTCGCACAGACCTAACCTAGGGCTCACGTACTTTCACATTGTTATGGCAATGCGCCATGCAAATTCCTCAATTACCCTAAGTGATTTGCTTATTTTTCGGAATAATTAAAGTTATCACTGCATAATCAGATATTTATAATTGCATTTATTTATTCAATATAATTGTGTTCATTTGTGCATCATAGAAGCATAATAAATGAAATTCATACACAAAATATCCAAACCCATCAACAAAAGAAATACATAGAAATTGTAGGGTAACTCCTTTTATTAATATCTTCCAAGTGTTACAGACTTTGTTTAGCCTACGCACATAGATGCAGGGGTCCGCGCACTCAGTTGCAGAGGCTCTACCTATGCTACAACCCAAGACTTACATTTCTTTCTCTAAGGCTATGACTATCTTAAATGTTGTGTCTCCAACTACTTAAAGATTAGCTCTTTTTATACAATCGCATGGTCCACAGACCATGGGTAGATCTCTTAAAACTGACTTTACATTAACAAACTAAGGGTGGACTACCCTTTATGACAAATAACACCTTCACGCTCTGTGACCACAAAATGTGTTGTCTTTATAATAATATTACAAAAATTGACTTAAACATGGCAATTTAGCCCCAAAAATTCCCTTGGGGGATCCAGGTCCCAATAGACCCCAAACAAAAGCATCGTGACTCACCCTCGAGTCACTCAGTAGATGCAAAGATCTTTGCACGAAGCCCGTCCAGCTTGACCCTGATGACCGCAACTTCGACCGTGCACTGAGCTGTTGCCTGTTTCACATATTCACCTGTTTTCTCAGTTACTACCCCTACGCTTGCATCCTGAAGCTATTGTTGCATCGCTTGTAGAGTCACAAGTTTTCCTTCAGTGTTTCCAGTGACTACATAAGCTTCCTCTAGCCAGGGCTTTAATCACTCCTTCAACACTGCTTCCTTGTGCAGCACTCCATCCACCTATTCCTTCATCTGCTTGGCTTCCTGCAACTTGGCTAATTTCTGTGTTAGCGTGATGGTTCACGCTATGCCCTTAACTTCATCATAGTTTTGTTGGAGTTTGCATGCTTTTGTCTCTAGCCTTTGGAGGTTTGGGTCTTCCTGCAAGCTGGTCAAGACCTCAAATGATTGTTCGAACAACTGTGTGTAGTCTACTACTATGTTCTCCACAACTGCTTCTGTGAGAGTGCCTACCCATTGTTCCTTTACCTCTAATGAAATTGAAGGTTGAGCCCTCAATTGGAGATCTGTAATCTATAGGTTCAACTCCAAATGAACTCGTGCCATCTCTGTTAGAGTCTTGTGCACCCCGGTGGCCAATTTGTGGATGTGGACCTCGACTGACTCCTCCTCTAGAATGGCCAATTATGGGACCATTCTGGATGCCTCCTCCACAACCTGTAGGATTGTCTTATTATGGCTATTCAACTCAGCCTTGGCAATGATGACAACATTCCTTTGTGGGGCCATCTACTCATTGTTTATATTTTGTTCACTAATCACCTGGAGGGTGTGGTGCTCATGGGCCCTGAGCTTGGCAATGACTCCATCCTACAGGAGGTGGAGTGTTTTACATGGGAGCATTTCCAAGTTCAATCCCACTCCCTTCGAGGCGTTGATAGTGAGTTTTTCATCCTAATTTTCTATTGTGAGTACTCCATCCGGTATCACTAGCGCACTCGAAGCCTTTATGCATAGCATATCGGTAGCCTCTAATGTGATGATAGCCAAGCTCGTAGACACTGTACCAACTTGCGAAACGTGGGTCTACAACTCATGTAGTCTAGTTAGGATGGCACCTAAGATGATCTGCTACTTCTTTTTGAATTTCTACAGGGACTCCGTGGTGACATCTTGGACTGTGTCGCTGATGTCATATAACTCACCCTCTGTTACTGTGATAGGGTCCAAAAAAGTCTTAGTCACCTTGGATTTTTTTTTTTGGACCCTACCTTTTCCAATTCTCTCAGGCATTTAATGTGGCTAGACATCTCCTGACAGTCCATGTCGTGCTACTCTGTGTCCTCTTCTTTTGTCTCAGGTGAAAGCGGCAGTGCGCCTTTGTCAGAGCCCTGCTCTATGCCACCTGTCTATTTTCCTGCCTCCTTTCCTGTCTGTTCTACTTGGGCATTTTCAACAGCCTACTTATTCCATTTTTCAACAAGTTTTACCATCTTCAAATTGGCCTCTTCCTTCTTATTTTGTGGAGTGGACTTGCTTGCACCCAGTCCCAAATCCCTGGAGGTGTGCTACTCCATCAACCATTTATCCAACAATGCATCGATGGCATCATCTATGGCTAGGAACAACAAATCGTACTACTTTTGCGCCCTGATTAAAATCTGATGGAAATCATCCATAAACTTGGCATAGCTATTCAGGTTAGCATATACCATGGGTGACAATCACGGCTTGTGATTAATTTCCATCGTAATATTCATTTCCATCAAGATCTAGAAGATATTGTTGTCTCGAATGCACTCTACGTCCTTGGTCACCCACATTGAAGCGTACTTCACTGCTTCAGGAAGGTCTAGCGTGACTGAGGCAAATTGGATCTCTTCTGGTAGCTCCTACACTATGAGCACAATCAACAGCAAGAGCCACGCATAGTGGAATGCCTTGCTTTTCTCTAGCGCTTTGCGATAGTTCACCAGGAACTCTCAGTGAAGGTAGTCTGACCTGTTTATTTTACTCCTTCCGCGCACTACTGTGTGAGCATGACCACAGTCGTCGACACCTTGTCAGCACGACACTTCCGCTTCACCTTCCCTACAAGGATCTACGTTGCCACCTTCACAGTGAGGTCACAGATGTTGGAGATAGTGTACCCACGCGGTGTCTTCACTAGTTTGAACTTCTCTTTCATCGATTCTACAAGCACTAGCTCGCCACACTTGTCACCGAAGATCATAGCTGTATTTTCGCTTGTATAAAGTAGGAACATTATGTGGTGAATCAACATATAGGTGATGGATATCAGCTCCTCCAGCCACAAATAACCATCATGTACCAAGCACAATAGCTACTTGATGACAAAAACTATCACGACGGTTCGGTTATAGTGCGACACCTAGAGCAGGTTGAGTAATCCTACCTTCTCTACTCCTCTAAGCCACTTCCATGGCTCCATTGTAGTCATCCCTATATTTGTGTCTATGATGTGGTGCATCAACTGTTCAGTTGCCAGGTGCAGGAACTTCTCATGGTCTACCAAGTCCCAGTTTTCAAGCTTCAAAATCAGCACCCATGCCAAACGCGAACCGTCAAAAGTGATTTCATCTGGTAGTAATGGGGTTTGCAGAGGATTCTTACTTTCATCAATGCCCTTCGGGACCTTGGACTTAGGCTTGCACAGAGGAACATACTCCAGAAACCATGTAATGGGGTCCGAACCCTGGGAGTCAGCCTCCTCTATTTGCACTCCCACATCCTCATCGTCCATGGGGATGTCTTTGATATCCTCCTGTTCTGCCTCGAGGTTTATAGCCTTGCCTTTCTCCTAGGCAGTGGGCTTTGGTGGGTTTTGCCTTGGTGACACACAAAGCAGTATGCTAGGCTTCTTACCCTTCTTGTCTTTCATGGTCTCCTTGGTTGGGATTGGCTTCTGTCTCAAAATCATCGAGGATTTAGGGACCTCTGCCAATACTTCTGCCACTTTTGGGGCATCTACTCCAGCCTCTCTCTCCATTTTCTATGCTAGCTCCTCTACTACTTGTGTATTGATAACTTTTGGGGGCGTGGATATGATCTTCCATAATAATTACTATGTGTCCGCAAGAAAAGTTTCAAATACCCCAGAAAATATTAGAAGCTCATATTTCTCATGATTCGTAGGCACTAGAGAGCTCAACTGTTGAATACTCAAAATTCCAAGTGTTTTTCACTGAGCAGCCACTTGTAATTTATAGGGAATTTTGAAATCAAATCTGACCGTTCTCCCCAAAATCAGTTCATTAATGTTGGATTGGTGGAAAATTTTCAAGGATCTAAGCCATAAATTGCGTCTTAAATGTCTATCGCGCGCTCCATTTGGCCTCACTTCTGTCGTCTCTTTATGAACAGTTACTTTAACGGTCACTTTCTAGCCAACCTACGTGATTTCTCCCTCAGTAGCATAGCTCCCTCTACATTTCCCTAGACCTAGTGACACATCTGGGCTTCACACCATCTTCCAATCATGCAGCTCCCCCACCCAGGCAATGTAGTTTAGAGACCCATGCCTCCTTTTAGCTGCCTAGAGCACTAAGACTATGCTATTGTCATTTAGTCACATGGTTAGACTATTGGTGTATGGCTTCAAGTGACTGACATTCACCTTTCCTGGGAAGGGTTCTCCATTTAACTTGACCAGTTGTACCTATCCTCCATCGGTAATCTCCTTAATAACATAAGGCCCTAACCAGTGCATCCTAAATTTCCCTGAAAATTTATCAAACTTACTATCATATAACAAAACTAAGTCATTTACCTTAGATGTGTGTAGCTTTATGTGTTGATCATGCCATGCCTTTTCGCGCTGCTTTTAGACCTGATGGTAAAATCCAGTCAAAATTTTTTCTTCTTCAAGCTCATCTAGCTACGCAAGACTCTCTTCCAAGTCTCCGTGATCCATCATACCTATGAGTGCTGCTATACGAACACTTGGCATGATGTATTCCATAGGCATTACGACTTCTACACCATAGACAAGCGTAAAAGGGGTTTGTCCTGTCAACTTCTTGCATGTTGTTTGATAAACCCACAATACTATAGGTATGCGTAGGTCCCAAACACTTCATTGAGCATTGCAAACCTTGGTTAGCACATTTTAGAACACTTTGTTAAATGTCTCCACTGTCCCATTAGCCTGTGGGTGATAAGGTGTGCTCTTCTGGTGATATACCTGAAATTCCTCTGTTAGTGCATTGATCATCTCATTTAGGAAGTGTGTACCATGATCA
The DNA here is from genome assembly GCA_000404065.3 of Pinus taeda. NCBI lineage: Eukaryota > Viridiplantae > Streptophyta > Pinopsida > Pinales > Pinaceae > Pinus > Pinus taeda. The sequence goes on from APFE030019864.1 coordinate 91,469, forward strand.
CTCATCAAGATCATTGGACATACAAATCGCATCAATACATGCTCAAATAGGAACTTCATAGTCATCGTACCCATGCAATCCTTCACCGAATGCACTTCTGCCCAACGAGTCAAAAGCTCCATCGCAGTGATAATGTACCTTTCTCCTATCTTCCCTTGTGGCTAAATGGGTCCTACAAAATCTATCGCCCACTTCTTGAAGGGTTGCAACATCACTTGTGGATTCAAAGGCCTTTCATTTCTTCATGATGGCCTTCCCATTCTTTGAAATACATCACACGCCTTGCAATATGCTTTTGAATCCCAATGAAGGGTTGGCCACCACAAACTTGCACATAGAATCTTCTGTGCAGTTTCTTTCCCAACATAATGTCCTCCCACAGTGCCCCCATGAGTATCCACGAGGATGCTGCTTCATTCAAACTCAGGTACATACCATTGCAATATCTCATCAGTCCCCATCTTGTATAGATTTCTAGCAATGATAGAGAAATCCGCCACGCACACCACTAATTCCTTCTTTTGCTGGATAATGTATCCTTTTGGTGCAGTTCCTGTTGTTAGTAAGTGTATTATATCCTCAAAATGACCATTTGTGACATGCACTACAAATATCTGCACGTTAGGTAGTCCTTCTTCCAAGTTAGTAGGTTCCTCCCCTGTTTCGATGTGTGACAGATGGTTTGGTCCTACGTTCAATCATCCTGGCTTCATCACAACTTCAAAATCATACTCTTAGAACAATAAGAGCCATCTATAGGTTCTCCCCCCCCAATGCAGGCTTATTGACCAGGTAATTCAGTCTAGAGTGACCCTTGTACATCTTAAAATGGCCTCCTAGAAAGTGGTGCCTATACTTCTCGAGTGCATACACCATAGCTAATCCCTCACGCTCAGTGGTAGAATAGTTCTTCTCTGCTTTGGATAACATGTGGCTTGCGAATGCATCAGGATGGTCCAAGCCTTCTCCTCTAGCCTTTGTTAGTACTGCTCCCAGCGCTATACATGACACATCGAGATGAACATGAAACTCTCTCTTCCAGTCTGGGAAGACTAGAATTGGAATGGTAACCATCTTTTCTTTCAATATATCCAAGCTCTTCTTATAGTCATCATTCCAGCAGAATGTGACATCCTTCTTCAACAATTTTTTCCATAGGTGCGGTGATCTAAGCACAGCTTTTGATAAAATTTCTATAATATCCCGTATGTCCCAGAGTAGCATGCAATTGTTTCACACTCCTCGACACTTACAAGTTTAGTATCACTGCAATCTTCATGGGGTCTACCATCAATCCTTGTCTACAAACCACATCCCCCAATAGGTTCCCAAAAGGAACAAAAAACAAACACTTCTTGAGATTGAGTACGATTTGGTATCTTCAACACGTATCCAGTATCAGTGGTAAGCTTACTACATGGCACTTAACCAACCCAATTACAGTCTAGTCATCAAAATATACCTCCAGGAACATATGAATAAATTCCTTGAATGCTGCAACAACCACGCGTGAAAATATTGCAAGCACATTCTTCAATCAAAACAACATTACAGTGTGCTGAAAACAATACCACTCAGTTGCGAAGGTTGTCTTGCTCCTATCCTCCGGTGCGATTTTGATTTGTTGGTGCCCAGATAATCCAGGAGTGAAGGAATATGCTTCCTGGCCACCTACATTATCCAACACTTCATCCGTGAATGGAGTCGAAAAAATATCATGCACACAAGGGTCATTCAACTTTCTAATATCCACACATATCCTTATCTCATCCTTCTCTCTCTTCTCTTGTACCACCATTGGACTTACCCAATTGGATTCTTCCATAGGCTCAATGATTCCTACCGTGAGCATCTTGTCTAGCTCTAAGCAGATTGTTTCTTTATATTTCAGGTTTAGATGGTAAGGCCTTTTCTTAACTGGTTTCGCATTGGGTTTTAACGTGATCTTCATCATTCCTAGGTCCATGATTATTCCTTTCAGATCCATAAAATTGGTAGGGAATAAGTCCTGGTATTCAGAGAGTAATGCAACAAATTTATCCACTGTCGCATCACCCAGTAGTCTCCAATCTTCACAAATTTGGGTTCTGCCTCTATACCAATGTTCACTTGTTTCATTTTCAATGGCGCAATTATATCAGGGTTCTTAATTTGCAATCCTTGAACCTTAGAGTGGCCTTGTGTTTTTGCAATGTTAATCTTCCACGGATCCTCATCCTCCTTTTTAGCATTTACATTATAAAATTCTAGTGCATGACTCAGTTGAGTAGCCCATTCAGGTTGAATCATGTCTAAAGGATCCTGCGGTATCTTAAAGATTGTTTCTTTCACCTCTTGCGGTGCTTCATTAATAATATCAAACCCATCCTTAGAAATAAATGTCATCATGAATCCTTCACGTAGGATATCTCATTCACCTGTCCCATGGTGAAGCTCTATTTCTATATACCAATTCATTGGGATAACATCCAAGGTATGACAGAATAGGTGCACCCACTCAGGTTGGGGCTTTTCTCCGTAAGCTTGGGTCCATTTGGCTAGATGTGTGCACAGATTGTTTTGTCCATCATAATTGTCTTTTAGTCGCATTTTAGGCTTCCCAAACTGTGTTCTCATCATCCTCCTACATTCATGCCAATCATCAAATCTTCCCTTGCGCGTGCCCCACCACCTTGAGGGTGTAGTACACAGTGCCTAGTCCAAGGTCTGGAAGCACTACTTTTCTACTACCTCCTTTTAAAATGCATCCAAAAATATATTTACCTCTTTCAGACCATAATAAATAGCTACATTTCTTACTCCTGATGACACACAACATAGTGACTGGGTCATCATGTTGCAATTTAGTGTAGTTACTTCATGTAACCAATTCTACCAACGTTCTATTTCTTCATCGGAGTCCGAAGTTCAGGAACTCTTGCGATCCCATGTAATTTGTCCATCCGTAGTGGGATTGAACCAGTATTGGTCTTGCACTGTTATTTTATAGATACATTCCAGGTCATCATCACTCTCATAATCGCGGGCAGGTTCAGTATAGCGTGATCCTTCAGCAGGATCGAGGGGTACTCTTACGCACATTTATTTCTTCTCAAAGATCACCTTTCACCTCTTCAGATTGATTACCTTGTTCATATCAGTAGCTCAATCAATTCCCTGGAGAGCGGGATAGGGATTGTTATCATCCACTATCTCTATTACTTCAAAGTTAGCCAGTGTGATCGATCCCTCGATATCCATGGTAACCCCCTGCAGTTGCCCCATGGGGATGATTTTATGCTAATTCGCCATCTTAGCTTAGTCAGAGACCATTGTAGTGTAGGTCTCCCAATTTGCTCCAAAGTCTGTTTTGGTAGGACATTCACATCTAACCCTAGATCCAAAATGACCTGATCCATTTCATATACTCCTATCTGTGTGGTCAGTCTCATCTCCTGTCATGTCCTTGTTTTATGCTTGCCAATATTGTGTACTACACGGATCTCACCTGGTGTCGTTCCAATGCATCTATTCATGAGTTCTTGTAACCCTTTCACAGCCTTACTGTTGCACAGTAACTTCATACAGTTTCCAAGAAAGTCATGATCATAGAGAGGTCCATTTCCAACTCAGGCTTATCCTTTCTTCCTGAGGTGGAGGCCTCAGTGAAGCTCTTCTTAGCTTCCATGAAGGCTTAACAATCATGCTCCAAATCGAACTCAACCTACTTCGCCAGGACTTTCCAAACCCATGTATTATCTTCTGGATGTTTCCCCTTGTCATCTCCTATCACAATTCCACTTCTTAGCATTATATTTACATTTGGATCTTCTTTGCGTGACTTATACCTCATCATCTACAACTTTTGAGTCGGTGAAGGTGGTAGTGCCCCTTTGCCACGTATCCTAGCTCTTACCATGGGATAGTCTTCTGCTTCATGATCAAACATCATGCAATACTTTTACGATGAATGCATTGGATTAGTGCAATTGTGGGCATAGTGTCCTGGTCCTCTGCAATTGTAGAAAATCAACTATCCTCGACCTCTCCCAACTCCTCCTCCACCTCGGCCTCATCCATGCCCTTGAAATCATGTTCATGTCATCCCTACATTTTAGTCACGGGGCTGCATTTTTTCCTAAGCCCTATAGGTAGGAGTTCTATCCATCATCAATTAATATCTCTTGCAAGTACGCTCATCATGTCCTACCAACCTGCAAAAGTTGCAAAACAGTTGTTGTGGTGCTTGTACATACTTCTGTAGTAAGTGACAGTTATCTGTGGCATTTTTTTTGGTTACCTGACAGATAGCACACCATAATGCAAGCCCCACACTAGGTCTTGCTTGAGCTTTTGGCCTTAAAGGAATCGGTCCTCCTCCTACAATGTAATTTGGAAAGACTGGGCAATGGTATTTGTCATGGCCCAGACTTGCATTTCAAGCACCATACCTCCTCGTGTACCTCTAGTCAAATTGTCTTGTCCTGCTTTAGACTTTGCATCTCAAGGCACAAATTCTTCAGTTGCACATGGATCTGTTGAACTCCTAGATTAGGATCTTGCATCAGAGTTTCATGTAGTCTCATGGGAATTTCCAAGGCCTCTGCCCGAGTTTTTATCTTCTATTTCGATAGCGCACTCCTTACGTGTGGTAGTAGTGAAGCCACAAACCATTCACAATGTTGTCCATCTATCAAATTCATGTTGGCTTCGTGGATTGTACATTTCAACCTCTGATCTAGTTCTTAAGGCATCCAACCTGGTTGCATCGTGATCTCTTTGAATCCGACAATGGACTGCGCCTCAAATTTAGGCATACTAAATTTCCTACTTAATGTTTTCTGGATGTCTGCTACTCCAACATTCGGGTTATCATCAGAGTACTTAATATACCAGGTTAGTGCGTGATCTTATTGAGCACTAACCAGTGTCGCCTTCTTTATATGATCATCTGTAACACCTTGTGCTTCCCATACAGCCCTCACAACGAACCAAAATTGGTCCAAGTCCTCATTACCCAAGCATTTGAACAAAGGAAACTTCACTATATTTTCCATACTAAATTGCAGTGGATATGGAGGTGGTACGGGCAAAGTTGGAGGTGAGGGTGGTGAACTTGGAGGTGGTATTCATGGGAATATTTGTCTTATTAACTGAATATCAATTCGCTAGGAAACCTTCACTATCCCTTCTTCGTCATTTCGCGGAGGTGAAATCAAGGGGCTATACTCCAGACCCTCTTTTCCTTCGTTCCTGTAATTTTTTTCCGCTTCACGTAGTCCCAAATGTCACGATAGTTGCATAACACATTTTTTTTCATAACAACATTTCAATCCAAGTATTCAAATATTTTACATACTTACCCTGTGGTCCTTTGAAAAAGCATCACTTTTCCTCGCTATATCTAACTGAGATGTCGACCACAAATTCAGTCACAAATCCTTCTATGACACAATCGAGCCAATGATCGAGAGCATGGGAAATACTATCCTTCGATGCTTCCAACCTTCGTACTAGCTCCAGGGTCCAAACAATAGGACTGTAAAGTTTCCACCTTCCTTGGCTATTTGCTAGCTTCGTGATCCAGTTGTACATCTCAATAGGGAAGGAGCAGAAAAATATCTCGTGGATCTCTGTATACAGATATCTGTCCAAACACTGTTCTTTTGTCATTCGTGTGTTTCTATTCTCTTGTGCCATGAATTCATGGACTTTTCTATCAAACCAATCTCCAATATCCTTCTTAGTTGGATTCTAGTGATACAACATCACACATCTCTTATGCAGATTCTGGTCCTAGCAACGAAATGATTTGTTGGCTTGAGGGGGCCTCACCCAAGTTCAACGTTAATTAGCCAAACAAATCCCTACACTACTAGCCCTTTCGGCATTAGCCCATAGAGCGTGGATCGAAGTCTCACCTAAAGCAGTACGGGGGGATGTTGGAGCCAAGTTTTCACACCCTAATATGGTTGTGATGTCGTTTGATTTCTTCTATCCTTGCCTTCGTGCAGGTGATCTCGCTCTAGGGATTGTAAGACAAAACCCTTATTCTGGATTTCAATACCTTCGTGAAAGTCTACGATCGACCTTCGTGTAACCCTAATCTGGGGCTCAGGTACTTTCACATTGTTATGGTAACACGCCGTGCAGATTCCTCAATTACCCTAAGTGAATTGCTTATTTTTTCGAATACTTAATGTTATCACCACATAATGAGATATTCATAATTGCATTTATTTATTCAATGTAACTGCATTCATTCACTCATCATAGAAGAATAATAAAGGAAATTCATACACAAAATATCCAAACACACAAATAGAACAAATACACAGAAGTTGCAGAATATCTCATTTTATTAATATATTCCAAGTGTTACAGACTATGTTCACCCTATGTGCATAGCTACAGGGGTCCGCACACTCAGTTGCAGACTTCGACCCTAGGCCTCTACACACTGAGCTGTGGAGCCACTACCTATGCTAGAATCCAATACTTACATTTCTTGCACTAAGGCTATGACTCTCTTACATGTTGTCTCTCCAACTACTTAGACCTTAGCTGTTTTTATCTAATCCCATGGTCTGCGGACCATGGATAGATATTTTACAATTGACTTTAATGTACCAAACTAAGGGCAGACTAAACTTTATGGCACATAACACCTTTTCACTCCATGCTCAAAAAATGTGAAGTATTTACAATAATATTACAAAAATTGACTTAAACATGGGATTTTAGCCCCAAAACTACCCTTGGGGGATCCCGCTCCCAACACCTATAGATAGCCCAGTCAATTCCTAACGGTGCAGGGGAGGGATTACTACCATACACTATTTCGATGACCTTGAAGTTAGCCAATGTGATCACTCCCTCAATGTCCGTTGTTACACCCTGTAAGTGTTCCATTAGAAAAATGTTCTGGTGGTTTTCCATACGCAATTGAATAGGAGACCACTGCAGCACAAGTCGCTTCATCCTTTCCCATGTCTACTTAGGAAAGAAATTCAAATTAGACCCTAAATATAGGATTACTTTGTCCATTTTGTATTCACCTATCTACACGGTTAGCCTCATCTCACACCCCTTTTGTGCCTTATGCTTAACAATCTTTCTTAGAGTGCACTGCTCCATAGGAGTCTTCTCGTTATCGTTGCACTTATCTATTAAGTCTTGCAACTCTTCGACCACTTTTTAATCATTTAGAAGCATCATAGAAGTCTTAAAGAAGGTAGCTAGGATTGAAGGATCTACTTCTTGAGCTGCATTAGTCTCAAACATTTTCTCCTGACTTCCTGAGGTGGAGGCCTCAGCAAAGTTCTTCTTTGCTTTCAAGAACGTTTCTTTACCGTGATTCAGATCCAAGTCGACTTCCTTCTCAATAGCTCTGTGTACCCATACCTCTTCCTCAAGTTTCTTACCTTTATGTGTGCCAGTTGTTATACCACTTCTCAATATAATATTTATATTTTGATCATATTTATGGGGCTCAACCCTCATCTTCTAAATGTTCTACATAGGCTACTGGGGCTGCACCTTTTTCTCTTGCATCTTTTCCATAAGGACTGGAGATTATTCTATGACATGATCAAATTGTCGGCAATATTGATAGGAGGGATGCATGGGATTTCAAAAATCACATGCAAAGAGCCCTGCTTTGCCATACTTATAGAAGATCACCTACCACACCCTCGGCCTGGTCTAATTCCTCTTCATCTTCCTTGATCTTGGAATCCCCCATGCGCTGCTCCCATGCCTTGATCTAGAGAACAAATTTCTGCTTGAATTTTGTAGGTAGGGGTTATATCCATCATCAACTCATAAATTCTATAATGGCACTCATCATGCCCTACAGATTTATAAAAATTGCAAAATAACTATTGAGGGGTCTGTACAAACTTCTATAATAGATGGTACTTATTAGTAGCATGATGTCCTGTAACCTAAAAAATAGCTCACCACAACACAACTCCCACGCTTATTCCAACATTGCTCTCTAGTTTCAAGGGAATAGGCCCAACCCCTATGATATAGTTCCTAAAGACTAGGAAACGATCTTTGTAAGGTCCATGGATTTTACATTTTAGACACCAGATCTCAGCACACACCTACGGCTTCCCTTCCCTTCCCTTTTTCAAGCTCTACAACTCCAAGTGCAGTCTCTCTAGCTGCGAATGAATCTATTGCACCCCAAGGTTTGTATCTTGAATAGGTGATGCGTGTATCCTCATCATGATCTACAAAGCTTATTCTTTTGTTTTTATCTTCTTTTGTGATAGAGGTATCGTTAAATGCGGTAAACGCAATGCTATAAACCAATCACGATGCTGAGTATCTGAGATTTGCATATATCCTACCTCATCAGTCACTTCAACCTATCATCAAATTCCCAAGGTGTGTCATTGATTTTCATTCAAATCTCCTTAAATTCAATTACTAGTTATGCCTCTGAATTAGGCCTACTAAACTCCTTGTTTCAAAGCTAGTTGGGTATTTGCCAACAATGTGTTGGGGTTATCAGTGCAATTATTGATATACCATGTTAATGCACAATCCTGTAAGGCTATAACAAATTGTGCTTTATGTTGTCACTCTAAAATTTCCCTAGGGTTGTCATGAAATAAATAATAGAGGTAACCAAAAACCTACTTTTTAGATTAGGATCTACCCTTCCTAATGCTCAGAGAAGGATCTCTCTTAATGATTTAACTTTGTTGAGTTAATTGATTTTAGGCTAGCTATTTAAGCTTGATTGGGTTGGTTTTCAATTTGGTTTGGTGGTGGAATCACTGATTTAGATGGATAGATAGATGTCTTTTTACCATTGGGCCATGGAGTCTAAATGTCAAGAAAACAAGACTGAATCGAGTTCTAAAGATAGTGTTCACAGGGCAAGGTAGCTGAGTAAATTCATATCTTTTAGGAAGTAGATTTTCAATTAGGGTCAAGGAGAAGCCAAGGATTCCTCAAACCGGATAATGATGGAAATGAAAGAGGTCAATTGAAGCTATGGAGAAATTAAGAAATCCCTACTCTAGATATCAAAAGAAAACATTAAAATGAATAATTGTTCAAGACACGGTGTACTTAAAAAAAATTGTAGTAAAACTCCACTTATTTCATTCAAATTGGAAACACATGTCTGTTTGTGAGATACTTAAGAAAATAAAAATTTGACAAATGAAAGATATTTCACTGAGGTGGCCCAACACATGAATCCTGTGATGCAATGCCTTTATTACTCAGTCCAGTCTGCTAACTTGAAAATGTTTACAATAAATCCTGAGGTTTTCAGATTAATGTAACTATAGAAATGTTCAGCAACCCACCCTCTATACTTCAAATTATGAAGTATTTATACAAAAAGTAGTTACAAAATATCCTAAACTATTTTAGGAATTATTCAAGGAAAAGAAATATCTTCATGCAAGAAGATAGAGACACCTAGGAAACTAAAGGCTAGTTGTCCATTCTTTTACTGATTTTGTTGTTTTATAGTTTGACCTTTTGCTTCTTTCTCTACTTTTCTGCTTCTCTAAGCTAGTTGTTTTTTTACTTTTCCTTTTGAATGATACTCTTTCATCTAATACTCTTTGACTTAGCTGATCTGTTGTTTTACTTTCATTGCTCTGTATTCATTGTTTACCTTGCATTTTTTACAACAAATCATTTAAATTTTCCCAAGTTTTTGTTCATGGTAATTTAATATTTACCATTCTTTTGTAGACTTCATCAAATTTTGTATATTTTTCAAATGTGGGTTTGTTTACAAGAATATTCTTTACCTCATGCTGGAGGTAAAAAAGGTTCTCAAAATCGTGGTAAAGGAATTTTCCTATAGGCATCCATTTCATGGAGGAATTATTGACTTGATCCTTTACTACTTCTTTGATTCTCTTCTCATAGTCTTCATGTGGCATTAACCCGTCATTAATTAACAGTGGATTAGGTAGACCTTCTACCTCAAAGCATCAAATTTGACCATGAACCTGCCTATAGCTAGCTCCATTGTTTGGCATTTGTCCTCAAGCTACATCATCAGGTTCCTCTTGGTGATTACCTTCTTCACCTCTAGTATAGTGCTAATCCTATTAGTGATTCCAAGCTCCTGCAATTCCTATTTATTCTTTGAGATAAGGAACTAGGTTATTCTAGAGGCTTATTTTTGCATGTTTCCAATTTCAGCCTTAACCCTTTGAATTGCGTCACCAGCCCCTTTGAATAAATCATTTTGTTCGAAGATCACCTATATAGATGGCCAAATATCATTGACTGAGTCAATGATATTGGCCCATAAAAGTTGTTTTTCTTCGGCTAGTGGCTCTTTGAGTGCCAAATCCTTCTTTAAATTCTATAATCGTTAATTCAACCTATTTGTATTTTGAGCTTCATTATTATACGTAATTTCATCCAGTTTCTTTTCATCCTCTAGACTTTTCATTTGTTCCTTAATTTATTTATTTCAGTGGTCTGGATGGACATATCCTCCATGTCTTTGACCAGTTTACCTCCTTCATCACTAGGATGAGATGTTTTTGTTTTTGAACCTGTTGTTGACATAGTTGCTGTTGCAATTGGAAGTGTTGTAGCTAGTGGTGATGTTGTGGCCAATGAAGGTGCCAAAGCTGAAGGAACTGTTGTAGTAACTGTAGGAATAGTAGTAGTAGTAGATGTTTCAATGCTGGCCTGTTTCAGCTATATTAAATTGTCTAATTCATTCTCCATTTCTTTTAATTGAGCATTTAGCTGGAGAATAAGGTCCATCATTTCATCTTTCTAGCTTTGGATTTCTATAACCTCCTTGGTCTTTGGATGCTCAGAAGGAGGCAACTTCAGTTGCTTCTTTAGTGCATCAATGTCTTCATTTTTCTTCTTTATGAGCTTTTCTATAACATTGATGTCATTTGGATTATATACAATATCAATAACCAAGTCTTCCAATGACTTCATTCTATTATCATTTGCCTATGATAAATATTTCCCTAGCTTAAAGTTTGATGTGATGTTGTCTAGAAAAGTTTGAAGTTTCTTAACACTCATGGCCTTGTTGGCCATCGTTGAGTAGATCATTTCTTCTGCCTGCTTATGAAATTCAATTTAATCAATAGGGTGAACATCCCTAGACAAAACTTAAAATTCTGTTTTCCTGTAGTCTATTGATGATTTAGGATGCTAGACTATAAGCTGCAAAAAGGTCATTTGAATTTTACCAGTTTTAATGTCAAAAGCTGACATCAACCTATTCTAATCACAGCAAGTCTATTTTAAATATTGGGCATATGTTTTATCCTTTAATTCCTCATTCCTTAATTTGATCTCTTTATACTTCTCCTTTATTCCTTTTCCTTATCTACTGGTTTTCTTGATGAAGAAACCTCTATGCTAAGCTATTTTTGAATGCTTTGGGTATTAGAGGTGGAAGGTTGATGAGTTTCCTCTAAAACTAATGGAGTTGTGTTTCCTCTGACCAGTGTTTCTCTATTAATGATTTGAAGTGTCTCAATTGTCCCAACTATATTTGCTTTCTCTTCTTTATCATGGACAAGATTTAGCTTAGGCTTCTTCCTGTACATGATTTCAAATCTATCATGTGTTGTATCTATGCTTGAACAAGAACCTTATGCCCTGGTCCTCTTTGTACTTTTGTCCTACAGGGCCAGAGTATGTAGAATGGAACTAGTATCCATCTATTTCTCCATATCTATCAAGGTATTTTCCAACCATTATGACTCGTTGGCATATTTTTCAATGTCTACCCTGGACTCGTGCATAAAAGGGCTTAATTTGTATTTGAGCCTTAGTTTGTTTATGACTCCTAAAGGGTCGTACTGCCATTTTAAACTACTACTAAACTTCATTTCCTGTAAACACTTCTCTTCATCTTATCTAGCCTCCATATTATTATAGATAAAAGAACCAGACTAGTTTTTTATCTTGAACTGTTTTCTGTTCCTAGCTGATAGGAAATTCAAATCCTCTGAGTTTATAATATACCTGATATATTATAATTCAAATATGCTCATGAGAAGATATTTGGGTAGATTATAGGGAGTGAGATGGCATCCATATATTCTAATTTCAGTGTGTTGTTGGTATAAATACGAGTCTCATATTCTATTGTTCTTAGACAACTGCAAAACTCTTTTTATCTCATCGCTGATCTTGGGTTGATTACTACTAGTTAGCATATTTACAACTGGATGCACAAAGGATTCAATGAACTCCTTGTAACTGGAAATAGTGGAATACTTTTGGATTAAGGGTGTCCAAAAGCTGACTGGTCTAGGATGGACCTTAGTGTTCAACTTTTGGATATTGACTGGAAAATTATCTAATTGTAAATACAAGAACACATGGAATAATACTGAAGAGTATTTGAATACTCTTTAATTTGGAAATAAGATCAATTGATCATGGATTCCATCTGCCAATAATTCAGCAAATTGAAAATCACAGCTCGAGGCTTGCCTGGGAAAAAAATAGAGAGGAAATCAAGAATAGGATCATCTACATGCTCATCTGTGGTCTATCCTAGAATACAAGAGAGCATGGTCACAATTTGTCTAGCCCTCTTAGAGAAAATGGTAGCGGAGTATGGGGTACTATCTATAGGGGTATGAGACACTTCTAGGATGAAATTCTAAAAGATTTGAGTCCTCTTGGGAAGTTCCAGCTTAAAATAGATTTCAAGTTGGTATTCAATGGAAAATTGGTGCAGAGAACCCAGTTTAAAGGAAATCCAACAATCGGGTCTGGATTCCATGCTTATATGCACATAAAATTTTCATAAGCATTCCCATATAGCCCAAACATTTAAAATCATCGGTTAAACACTTATCGGATTTTCTTTACATTATCGGGACTTTAACATATGTGTCCAAGCCTTAGATACCTCAGCAACACACAATATATAAATACATGGGGAGAACTTGGAAAACCGAACTACACTCAGGTTTTGGAACACAAACTCCATAAACCCACTTGTATATATCTTTTGGGTCTGCCATTCCATATGCTTCATCACATTTTGTTCGATCTCCACTTTACACATAAATACAAGGAAATCCGACTATAAATAGGCCAGAACTCAAATATTTCTCATCTGCATATATAAATATGATCGGGTCTACGCTTAAGTTGCTCGCCCCTCTGATAGGTCTGAACTTCGACTTCCCCGACTGCCAATCACCACAACCCCCAATTGTTGATTGGCCTATCGGTGATATCGCTTATCGACTGATGGAACTTCACTATCTCAACTCTCTGTTATCCTTTACTTTGCTAACATGAGATTGCCAATTAGATCTCAACTGTCAATCTGAAATTGATTCGATGGTTGTGATTTGACCACATCACTTGTTGCCATATTTAAGAGAACTGTCCCTTTATAAAAACGATCCACCGATGCGATATAATAAGCTCTGTTGTGCCCTTGGGTTTGATCTAAACCGTCAATCTACAAGATCTGACGGTTATTGTACATCATTTATGTTACTCCTTTCTCATTTTTGTTTCATTCGCTATGGGTGGATTGCCATATAAAAGCACATTACTCTGTCTAACTTGGGTTTCTAAACACGCCATTTATTTATAACAATCCTTCAATTTAGCAATAGCTCACCATATATCTTACAACGATTGGTGGTTAATTAACATGCCTGTAAATGGAAATTTAGCTATCGGCCCATATAATATAAAACAGAACTCAAAGATGCACAAACACATGGATTCACACACCAAAACCAATTTATTGTATACAATTATTAGTACATATCTACACTTCTAAGTTATTTGTCCTCCTCTGGCTTGATTCTTCTAACTAATGGTCTTTCCCCCTATGCTGCCCATAGGCTTACAATGCTTTTCAATCCTCTTCCTCTCTATCTTGCCTCTCTCTCTCTGAATTATGCAAGAGGACACAATTTATACAAGTAAATGGATCCATGAACCAATTTTTGTTCAAAACTAGAAACCTCTCAACCTCTCCTAAAAAGTATCTTCAAACCCACTCTTTTCTAAACCAATGCTAAATCAAGCTTTTAAAATTCTCATATTCTATTCTAGCCAAATAAATCTAACTGTTTGGCCTGAACTCCACACAGGGAGGATCAATCAGCCACATATACCCTTTTCTCATATTTTCCAATAAATAGACAATCTCATATATTTAAATAAATAAAATTAATTAATCTATTGTCTTCTAACCCCTTGTTAGTCACAACATGTGACCATGCTATGACATTATTGACTAGGCCTGAATGATCCTGCATCAGACTCCCAAAGTTGAAAGTTTCCATGACCTCCTGGTCATGTGTTTCTTCTGTTGTCCATCCAATATCCCAAACTTTACTTTGTAACTAGTCATCACTTCCATCATGTTGCTGATTCATTTTTTCTACTGCTTTCACTTATGTTCTCTGACATTTCCAAATCTTAATTTGCTTTTTTCCTCTGCCCTTGCTGATATAAATTCCTATGGTTAATTTATCCTTCTTGATGTCCCTCTTCTCATCTGATTCCATCTTCCACAATTTCTCAATTTCCTTCTTACCATTTGTCTTTAACTGAACTCCACTGACATCTGTTTGTTGTACATTCTCCTTTTCCATATAAATTATAAGATTTCTATCCAAATCTTCCTTGCCTCTACCATTTACAAAATGTTGTTTGTATTCTATAGCTCCCCTTCCATTATCATCAAAGATAATCTTTTCCCCTATATTATCAGTTTTATCTAATAAATTTTCCAGCAAAATGTCAATTCCTTCATATTCATTGAGCATGTCATTTGTATATGACTCCTGACTCCTCTTTCCTATATAAAACATAATTTCCACCATAATCGTTAGATTCAAAACAACTATGGTTTTCGATCTTCATAGGTGATTTGGCCATCAACTCTTTATATTGTCCTTCTGCAAAAGCTATGAAACTGTCATCAATTCTCTTTCCAATACTTTCCTCTGCACTATATAGTATTTCTTGTTCCAACACTAGCCTATAATTCAACTGTTCAATAGCTAGGATTTCTTGGAGCATACCATTATGAAGTATATTTTCATCTTCTATACTTATACTATTGTAACAAAATGATGTCATGGTATCTTCTCCTACAACAGAATCAAAATTTTGGTTTTCTAGAACTTCTTCATGGTTTACATATTCAATAAAATAGTTCGCTTTAAAATCACAGAATTCCTGAACTTCTACATCTATCAACATCATCATGCATTCCTCCACAATTTCCATAATATTTTCATTTTGGTTTTCTACTGAAAATACTTCATTCTGGATATCATCACAAACTTCCATTTCTTTTTCTTTAGCTCCTTTAGTCATGACAAATTCCCTATCAATACCATCATTCTCGAGATTATTAGATACATGCCCAAAATATCTTTCTTTTTTAACCATTTCTTCCTGATCTCACTTCATCAACATGCATAAGCACATTTCCCAATTTTTGTTCACCACCTTTCAAACCTAAAAACATACACAACATGTCAGTTTCAAAATTACAAGGCTCTTCATTTGAAGCCTCAGTGATCAGCACCTCATACTTCCCTAAAATCTCCTGATAGTTCACTAAATTATTGAGAAAATTTTCCTCAACATCTCTTATTTCTTCCTCATCAAAGAAATCTTCTGGGACTACAACTTCTTGATTATTCTTGGAAACTTCATCATAAGTTTGTAGAATACCTTCCTGTTCTACACAATTTCTTCCAATACTCAGTTTGTCCAAATAAGAAAACAATTCCTCCTCCTCTTCTCTGATAAGACTTTGATCTTTCAAAGATTTTCTTGGCTTACCTTCTTCAGCTAAGTTCTATGTGTCAGCTTTCCTTCTCTTCATTCCACAAGTATGCAATGCATTTGTTTCCTTTATTTTTTCATTTCTGATTGGCCTTCTATCCATGCTAAAATTCCTTCAAATATGATCCAATAAGTTTTTACTAAAATAAGACAACCATTCAGCTACAATTTTACATTCACGGAAATAATTAATGCAAAAATTATGAGATCCTCTTGTCTGTGAGGATGATGTTAACACATTCCTCTCATTCTGATCTGCATAGACCAATTCTTCTCTACTTTCATCACTGTCTCCTTCCCCGAGGAGAGATCCTTTCTTTGGTTCATAGATGTATTCTATTTCTTCATTCTCAACTATTCGAAGTAATAATTTCTCATCAAACAATCCTCTCACTGGCCATTTAAATCTTCTCCCTGCATAAAATCCTTGTTTCCATTTTTCTCTAATTCCTTTCAATACCAGCTTCTCCAAATGACAAAGTTTTTCCTTCATCCCAACCAACTCTATGTCCCTTTCTTGTTTACTCATTCCTTTGAGTTCAACTACTTCAACACTCCTTTCCCTTTGTCTGTGACTTTCCTCTGTATGCTAGTCATAACTATCAATAGTCAATTCCTTTCCTTCCTCTAGTGAAATTTCCTTGTTCACTAGTGAGCTCGAACTAACTTTTTCCATTCTACCTGTAACAAGTCTCCTTCATGCCTCACCAAAATTTCCTGAGTTTAGCCTTTTGGCACCTATTGGTTCCTTCCTTGAACCTTTCACTTACTAACAATTCTACCCAATGATCCTCTTGCTGGAATTGTTCTCTCCTATCCACAATCACAATTGTGGAGCTACATCAACAACTTCTACCCAACCTCAGTTGGAAGATGTTCTCATCTCCTCTTGAATGCTCCTTTCTTTAGGCTCTGCATCTTCAATTGCTCACTTCCTTCTTCATTTAGTAAATTTGTTTACTGTTGGGAACTGTCACCTTTACTCATATGAGAGTTCTTCTCCCTTATCTCCTTTGCATAGCTCATATGCTATGATGTTGGTACCACTCATTCCACCTTTCAGCAATTCCACTGACCTTCAAAAACTTGTCTCAAGACACATTAAAGTATCTTTCAAATCTGCAATATTTCCTTCAAAGATGTCTTAAAACTAATTCCCATTCCATCACTCAAAGGACTCACCTATTCACTATTTCATTTATACTTTCCATTCAATAAGACTCCATACATCCAACAACTATTTCCCATTCTATTTTCATAATGGACTCTTCATTTTTCAAGACAAATTAAGATTAGATCTGAGTTTCAATTATATTTTCTATTTTATGATAGATACTATCAATTACTTCTCATAACTTGTTTGTAAGAAAATCCTGTTTTGCCTATACAATTTCCAAAATTCATTCCCTCTAGTGGTCCTTCTTTTAGTCCTATTAAACCCAGTCTTTGTTCTTTCAATCATCAATATCATTTCCCTTCAACAATACTTCATGCATTCCTCAATCATTCTCAATTTTCACAAGATTCTTCAAACCAATTAAATGAATTCAATGCTACAACAAAACACTATTATGTTCAACTTTAACTTCTAAACCTTTTCCCTAAATCAAATAAATCATGCAATAAACATTTCCTAAAATGAAAACACTTCCTCCTTTGAAATTTCAATCTCTAGTTATTCTTTAGACATTCAAATACATCTCTACAAAATTATCAAATTAAACATTCTTACCAGACCTTCCTCAGGCATTCACTGCTTCTCCATTCCGATCTCAGTGTCATTTTTAGTCTTATATTCATCTTCATCAAACTCACTTCAGGGAAATTATACATCTACTGAAATTACAATTCATTTTCCCAAAACAATATTTTCATAGAATTAAGCTAGCTCTGATACCACAAAGGGTGCAGAGAACCCAATTTAAAGGAAATCCAAGAATCGAGTCTAGATTCCATGCTTATACCCACATAAAATTTTCGGAAGCATTCCCATATAGCCTAAACCTTTAAAATCATGGGCTAAACACTTATCGAATTTTCTTTACATTATCGGGGCTTTAACTTATGTGTTCAAGCCTTAGATCCCTCAACAACACACAATATAGAAATACATAGGGAAACCTTGGAAAACTGCACCGCACTCAGGTTCCAAAACTCAAACTCCATAAACTCGCTTGTATATATCTTTCGGGTGTGTCATTCCATATGCTTCATTGTAGTTTTTCTAATCTTTGCTTTACATATAAAAAAAAGGAAATCTTCATATAACCGAATAGGTCGGAACTCAAATATTGTTCATCCCCGCAGATAAATATGATCAGGTCCATGCTTAAGTTACTCGCCCCTTTGATACTTCTAAACTCTAACTTCCCCAACTGCTGATCACCACAACCCCTGATTTCCGCTTGGCCTATCAACGATATCACTTATCGACCATTAGCACTTCACTGTCCTGACTCTCTATTATCCTTTGCTTTGCTGACATGCAATTGTTGATTAGATCTCAACCGTCGATCTGAAATTGATCTGACGATTGTGATTTGACCACATATTGCTTGTTGCCATATTTAAGAGAACTGTCCCTTTATAAAAATTATCTGTTGATGCGATATAATAAGCTCCATTCTACCCTTGGGTTTGATCTAAATCGTCGATCTATGGGATTCGACGGTTCCTATACATCATTTCTGTTACTCCTTTATGAACTTTTTTTCATTGGCTATGGGTGGATATCCATATTAAATCATATTACTATGTCTAACTCGAGTTTCTAAACACACCTTTTATTTATAACAATCCTTCAATTTATCAATAGCTCACCATCGATCTTACAATGATTGGTGGTTAATTGACATGCCTACAAATGGAAATTTAACTATCGGCCCATAGTTAATATACAATAGAACTCAAAGACACAAACACATGGATTCACACACCAAAACCAATTTATTGTATACAATTATTAATACATATCTACACTTATAATTTCTTTGTCCTCCTCTGGCCTGATTATTGTAATTAATGGCCTTTTCGCCCTACGCTACTCATAGGCTTACATTTCTTTTCAATCCTCTTTCTCTCTGTCTCGCCTCTCTCTCTCTTAATTATACAAGAAGACATAATTTATACAAATAAATGGATTCATGAACCAATTCTAGTTCAAAACCAGAAATCTCTCAACCTCTCCTAAAAAGTCTCTTCAAACCCACTCTTTTCTAAACCAACACTAAATCAAGCTTTTAAAATTCCTCATATTCTATTCTAGCGAAATAAACCTAACTATTTGGTCTAATCTCCACACAGGGAGGATCAATAAGCCACATATAACTTTTTCTCATATTTTCCAATAAGTAGACACTCTCATATATTTAAATAAATAAAATTAATTAAACTATTGTCTTCCAACCCCTTGTTAGTCACAACATGTGACCATGTTATCATATTGCTGACTAGGCCTGAATGCTCCTGCATTAAAAATGGGGCTTCATTTGGGTTTGGTTGGATCTGCAACATTTGGTTTATTGACTCTACAGTGATTTTAAACAAATTTTGTTGATTAGGAGAGACTATGGTTCTTTGGCTTGGGATATAATAGTCTTTGCATAGATGGATGATTTCAGGGAACTGGTATACCCATCGGAATACGTATTTTGGAAAATTGGATTCCCATAGATGAATGTCATCATTTTGGTTCAAGAATTTGTCTTTACTCTAGTAGTGGAGTTTCAATAGATTGCTAGGGGAAATTGTGTCTTTAATTTGGAAATCTCTGTCAGCCAATGGAAGGTGGTCAACATCCAGGTGAGGGGTTTGCAGGGGTTTAACATTTAGAATGCTTTGGGAATCCATAATTTGATTTTTTCTATTGAATTATTTTTTATCTGGCTTAAGAAGAAAGCTCGGGACTTTTGGAATAGTGGGAAGGGTGAATATAGTATGGAGAAAAGGGTTTCTTTAGATGCATAGAAGGTTTCTTAAATTTGGTAAGGTTTTTAATTAATTAACCTTTTATAATTATTGTGCAAAGACTAAGTAGAAGATTTTTCTGGTTTTATTCAAGAATACCTAGAAAAACAGAGTTTTGGGGTGCAGTCAGGGTTCTATGGTAGAAGCAAAGGTTTTTGAGACTTCAATTTCCTATGTGCTACTTAAAACATGAACTCTGTTGCATCTTTTGGTTGCAAGTGAGGTAAAAATGGTTGAGGAGAGCTTCAGGGTTCAGAATTTATCTGCAGAGGTTGTTTGCAATGAAATAACAATGAAAAGGGTAAAAGGGCATCTTTTTGGCTTTTATCCCACAACATTCAACATTTGGGGACAAGATTAAAGTATGAACAGTGGGCAGTTTCATCCTACGTGGGGAAGCATTTTGTGGCATAATGCACTGCTTTTGAGTGAAAGGAAATATTTTATGAGAGAACACGATATAACGTGGGGATGCCACATAGAAAATCAGTGCTTGAGCAAAAACTTGAATCTCGCATTATTTTGGCATTTTAACAGTCAGATGATGGGAGCACGGGATATGGTTATGGGTTGTCAGATCTGGTAGTGTTTGATCAGATGGCTATCACTCAACAAAGTTGAGAGGGCAGAGTCGAGGTGTGGTTCCCGAGGCCCAAGGATAAATAATGCGGCAGGTTACATATTTTCAAAGGTTTAGTGAGTGTTAGGTATTTTATATAGTGGGGGGTTAATACACATAAAGCGGGACTATAGGTTATGAAATAACTTAGGATAAGGGGGTCTAGTGGGTTTTTAAGGGAAAAGGGAAATCAATAAGGGGAAAATGACTTTTAAAGTATAATGTTTAGGGAAAAGTGTGGAAAAAAGGGTAAAAGGGTTAAAATGAAGGGAAAGGGTTATTTTTACAAGGGGAAATGAAGGGAAAGGGCTATTTTTACAAGGGGAATGAAGAGGGAAGGGTCCTTTGGAATCAAGAAGGGGAAATTAGTGAATGAAGGGTAATGAAGGGGTAATGGAGGGAAATTTAGACATGTAAGGAGTTGACTGAAATGAGGGGAAATTAGTGAATGAGCTTTTTTATTTAGGCCTAAAATCATATAGAACGTTTTAGGGTAAATTCCCAAAGTAATACACAAATTTTGTGAATGTCCTCTTTCCTTTGATACTTCCTCCTACACGTGAAACATAACATTTAGTCATGATGAAAGTGCATTTCAACTAGCAACCTTGTCCATATGAAAACCTCTTCTAACTACCCTTTATTTACCCTAGCATTTTTTCTTCATTTATTGGGTGCATTTGACTTTCTGACCCTTGATTTCTTTTTCTTTGATAAGAAAATATCTAATTCTAACCTTATAACTTCCAAGGGCTTAGATTAAACTGATGAACTCCTTATTAAATAGTTTGGCTAGATCTTTCTTCTCTATCTATCAACATATTAGTTAAAGAATGAATGAATCAAGATTAAACTATTTGACCATTATGGATTGTGGCATTTTTGGCAAGTTGCACACAATATTATTTTTTCAAGTCAAAGAAAAAAGTAGTGGCTTTTGAATTTTGCATGACTTTTAGAATCTATTTTTTATCTTTTTTGGTGGGGTTGATATTTTATTTTCCTTTTTAGATCCTTTTCTTTCATTCCTTTGATTTTTCTTTTAGGACTTACGCTCTTTACATTTTTTATTTTTAATATGGGAAACATTTTGGAGAAAGAAAAAATATGTACAATATTACAAGACTAATCCTAGCCAATTCAAAATTATGAATCCTATTATCATAGGACCCTAACAGTGGCTCCAAATGGGGATGGAATTTTCTCGTGAAATGTCAAGAAATTTAATATCAGTAGCCTTTGAAACTTTGACTGTGGTTTCCTGGTAACTGCTTCTCTGTGATCTGCTTTATTCATACATATGATGGTACACCTTTCAAGGCTTAAGGCCTTCTCTTCGGGCTTCAACTTCAAAAGATAATCATCCCATCCGATACAAAATTTTCAATGTTATGTACAATGAGCAAAGTAAACAACTGAACTAATGTTAATCTAGGGATAATTAATGCTTCAACATTCTACCATTGATTGGTCCACCTAGTAGATCTGTTCCATCTAACTCCCTCAAGAAAAATGCATTGTTACCTTTGTAACCATAAATGATATAAGGGCCTTGCCATAGGAAACCAAATTTCCCATGTTAACCCTTTTATTCCCTTTTGGAACCCCATTTGAGTAATTTCTCACCTATTTAAAAATCATTTGCTTTGGTTTTCTTGTCAAAAATCTTTTTGACTTTATCTTGGATCACTTGGAATTTGACATAGACTTCTTCCCTAGTTTGCAACAAATGTATTGTTTGATTTATCCTCCTTTGTATATCATTTGATTCTACTTATAGCTCTTGAATCATTTTCATCACTAGTACTCCTAAAGAGGATGGGAAAACAAAATCCATTCCATATACTAGCTAATAAGGAGATGCACTAATGGATTTTTTTGTAGTTAGTTTGTATGCCCATAAGGCATTAACCAATTTTTTTTTCCAGATCTTCTTATTGTCTTGTGACAATTTCTTGATGATATTAACAAGGCTTTTGTTTGATGATTCTGCAAGTCCATTACCTTGAATGTAATAGGTTGTGGAATGGCCAAGGGTAATGTGGTATCGTTTACAAAAGACTACCATTTTCTTGGATTTGAATGCAGCTGCATTGTCAGTAATGAGATTTTGTGGGCATCCAAGTCTTATCTAGAAGGGATGAATTCTATCCATTTACTAAAGTAATGAGTGGCTATCAAAATCCATTTATGTTGGGATGAGGAGGATGGGTGAATTTCACCAATGAATTCTAGACCACACTGCTAAAATTGGATATCTGTAGAGATGGGTTTGAGGGGTCAAATATTTGGCATTTATGACAGGAGGTCACATATTTACATCTGCAAAAAGGGTGTGCCAATAAAAACCTTCCCTTAAAGTCTCATCAGTATTTGTTTTCCAATATAGGTGTCCTCCACAATCCCCTGCATGAAATTCTTGCATAACTTTATCAGCTTCATCTTCTAATAAACAATTCAACAAAATTCCACCATTATCTTTCCAAAATAAAACATTATCTATGATACAATATTTCATTGATTTTATTTTCAAGAATCTACCTTTAGTTCTAGATAAACCAAGAGGAGCCTATAAATTTAGTAAAACAAATATGATATCTGTATACCAAGCTGAATATAAAAAATCTTCATTGATATATGGAGTCGCCATCTCTTCCTGATCATCTAAAGCACCAATGAAATTTATATCTAAGGCCCGATAGGTCGATTCATCCATGATTTTAGCTAAACCTTGGCCTTTGATTAGTTTTGTGGGATTTCTTTCAATATCATATTCCAAAATAGTGGCAATCCATTTGTCTCTCTTTCCTTCAAGCCCATTTTGTGTTAGAATGTCCTTTACTACTGATTTTGTAACATATGCAATTACGTGTGAGTATAAAATGTACACTCTGAAATATTTAATAGCCTTCACTAAAGCATTTTCTCATTTTTCCATTATATTATACTTTAGTGTGGCATATCTCAAACATTTGCTGAAAAATGAGATAGGTTGCTCATAACCTTGATCATTCTTTTGTAGCAATATTGTTGCAATAGTATGTTCTGAAGCAAAAGAAAAAATTATAAAATATTTTTTGAATTCAAGACTTGTGAGGATAGGTGTTTTAGTAAGGGGTTTTTTGATTGCCTCAAAAGAATGCTTAGCCTCTACTGTCCACTTAAGTGTTGAGTCTTTCTTTAACATGTTATTCATTTCCCTTATTAGTTCTGCTAAGTTAGAAATGAATCTTCTAAGAAAAATTATTTTACCTAAGAATGATTGTCAGTCTTTAATGTTCCTAGGGTGAGTGATGTTTAGGATTTCCTCTATTCTAGCTGGAACAATTCTGATGCCCTCTTTTGAAATTATGTGTCCTAAGAGTTTCCCTTCTTCTAGACCAAAGAGTGTCTTCTTGGGATTAAAAAAAATACCAAATTTTATACATTTAATAAAAACTCTTCTTAGGTGATCTAGATGTTCATTATCTGACTTGGAAAACATTGTGATGTCATATTGGTAAACAACTAGAAAGCCATGGATTTCTTTTGCAAAATCTATGTCCATTTCTCTTCGAATTGTTCCTCCAGCATCCATCAATCCAACAGGCATTTTCAAATACATGAATGTATGCCAGGGAGTGGTAAATGCAACCTTTTCTTGATCCTTTGGCTGAACAAGGATTTGGTTGTATCCAGAGAATCCATCAAGTAATGAAATTCTGGATGACCCTACTACCCTCTGGAGAATATGATCATTTTTAGGGAGGGGATAGTTATCCTTTAGTGATACTTTGTTCAAGTTTTTGAAATCAACACAAAGTTTGATTTCTCCTCTATTCTTTCTAGTAGTGACTAAATTAGAGACCCAATCTGAATATCTATTTGGTGCTATGATTTGTGCCTCATACATCCTTTTTACTTCTCTTTCAATTAATGGCATAAGAATTAGATTAATTGTCGTAAGCTTTTGTTTAAAGGGTTTATGATCTTGTTTGATGGGCATTTTATGTTAAATAATGCTGCTGTCATAAGACTTGAGATCTTCATAACTCCACGTAAAGACATCTTGAAATTCTTTAAAAACACTTATGTATTTCAGCTTTTCAACTAGAGGTAATGCTTTGGATAACTCAACAAGCTTAGGTTTTTCTTCTGTTACCAGGTTGCATTCTTCTATGTCTAATCTTAAAGGACCCATATTTGGTTTCCTAGCTACATCTTTTGAATCAAACAGATCTTCTCATGGGACTAACCCCTTAGGTAAAAAGTTATTTTTAAGTTTTAAAATCTCAGAATCATCATTAACTAGTTCTTTTATTTCTACTTTTTATAAGTTATATATTTCTACTTTAATGAATTTAGTGAGTATATTTACATATAAAGCATTTATATCTATTTCACTATTCATGTTGTCATCTACTGTACAATCAATATCTATGTTACAGTTTTGGAATTCTCCCTCAACATTCATAAAATCATAGATTTGAGAATCTTGTGAAAAAATCTACCAATATTTCAGATTATCAGTTATAACAGACCTGTGTCTTACCTCTGCAATGTACTGGTGATTGCGCTGAAAAGGAAACCTGCAAGTGCTAGCAAAAGTAGCCAAACTATGAACCTGCATGTTCTATTTCCTAGGAATAGCAGAAAAATCAATTTCAAGAAGTTCTTTAATTAGATCTAGGACAATTTCTTTGTATTGGCTAAGTCTAGGATTATTCATAGAATACTCTCCTTTAACTTGTTTTATGATCAATTCAAAGTCTACCATGATAGAAAATTTCTTGGCTCCAAGATTTATTACAATTTGCAATCCTAAGATTAAAGCTTCATACTCTACCATGTTGTTTTTGCATTTAAATTTTAATCTTAAGGCGCGACCTTCAGAATGGTTCTTTTCCATGTTATGAACCCGAACTCCTGCACCTACTCCTAATTTTTTCACTGAACCATCAAATTCTAAGTGCCACCTAGATTCATGAAATATATTTTCATTGTCATGTTCTTGGTTTTCTTGTTTGACAACTGCGTTATTGTCCTTTTCAGTGTCTGAATTACATAAAATGAAAGAATCCATATCAGAATGTATAGAATAAATAGGATAGTTCTGCAGTTTATCTATACTACTGACCATGTATTTCATTAAAGTTTCTCTATAAAGCTTTTTGGGCTGAATAAATACTAAAATTGTGGCATAATACATGTCTAATTGTAGAGATCCTTGCAATTTTTCTCCCCATGAGTGAAACAATAGAATTCCTTACCTCGAAGGGATATCAACAACTACAATATCCATGGCAATAATTTTATGTAGGTATTGAACTAGAGTAACACACAAGTCTTTTATTAGGCCCAAACACTTAACTTTACTAGAATCAAAAGAGAAAATATCTTTTTATGGTCCGGTTATATCTAAATCAAGTGTCTCCATGATTACTTTTGTCATTAAATTATGAGATGCTCCTGAATCTAACATAGAATTGCGTAAAATTTTATCATGAATAATCAAACTAAGGTAGAATGGATGAATACCACTTTGTTCCTGTTAACTGTTTACCTCAGGACCAAATATTGTTTCTGGTTGGTCATCATTTAAACTAATAGTCTTCTCCTTCATCTATATTCAATGTTTCAGTGATTTGGGCTTTGTAGGAATCATTTCTTATCAATTTTGTTAAAGGAACTGATATTTTTAATTTGTCAATTTCATTTTCGATATTAAATGGAGTCTGTGTTTTTCCTAACTAAATGAATTCTTCCTTGGCCATTAGAGTTTGTGTAGTTTTCTCTCTTTTCTCTTTAGTTGGTAATTTAGTTTGTGTTTGGGTGTCTACTATTTTACTATTTTGAATTCTTTGATTTGGAATAGTTTGGGAAGTAGTTGAAATATGAATAGCTTTTGAAGCTTGAGAATCAGCTGATTTTTGGCCATCCTTTGAAGTTTTCAGAGTAGCTTATTTTTGAATATCAGTTGAAGTTTTGACAGTAGTATCTGTGATGTCTACAATTTTTGGACTCACTACAATCTTTGGAGTGTAATTTTTTTGGGTTTCTCTTGAGATAATTTGCAACACTTTGGTTGCAGGAGCTCCTACTATTTTCTTGGTCTGATTTTGGATAGTTTTATTAGTAGGAGCTTCTATGTTTTTCCTACTCCTAAGGTTGTATTTCTTATGAACTTCATTAATGGAAAACTCATAACCTTGTTTGTAATCAAAGGACTCTCTATATTCCAACTATAATTGGTGTAACATGCATAATTCCTATTTTTCTTGGGTAAGAAAAATAGTATTACCATCCTTTATTCCCATTAAGTTAATCTGAGTGTCTTGATCTTCTTCATTTTGGTGAGAACTTTGAACATAATTTTCTTGGAAAGGTGGTCTAATCTGTTGATCAGGAGGTCCTTCTCTAGGCTTACCAGTTTTGGGATTCTTCCTAAAGTTTGGATTTCTTATTTGAGGACCTTTTTTCTCCCATTATGGTTTTTTTTCCATAATTTCTAATCTATCCACTAAATTTTCTAAACCTTTAGCCAATGTATCTATCTTAACAACTGAAATGGATGATTCCTTCTTAATGGTAACTCTCCTCTCATTTCTCATCCTAGTTCTTTTAGTCAGCAAGTTAGATTCTACACTAACTACATCACTTTGCATTTTCTCTAGAGTTGGAGGGTTTCTTTCTCTCAATTGGTAGGACATGTCAGTGTCAAAGCCATCAAGAAATTTGATTAGTGCCAAGTATGGAGGAGGTTTCATATTTGGAGGGATCGCATTATAAATATTTTTAAACCTAGTACAATAGTCCTGAACAGATTCATCAGGATCTCTTCTAATGTTTTCATATTCAAATAATATTTGTAAAGGATTTTTCTTTCTTTCCCATCTATTGATAAATAGTTTATGGAAAGAAGGTAAATCAGTAATATGACTATCATGTAAACCTTTAAACCATTTTTTGACATCTCATGCTAGTGTTTGTGCTAAATAATCTCATTTGTACATATTCTTCTTCAATTTCATGTAATTCAATGTAATCATTCATTTTATTTACATGTTATTGTGCAGTATATTGGCCAGCACCATCAAACTGAAATATTTTACTCTAATAGTCTTAGGGCATGGCATGTACTTGAGCTGGTAAGGTCAAAGGAGAATATCTAGCAGCCATGGCTAAGATTCTAGCTTGGCTAGGAGGTAAAGTGGTAGTGTTTGAATATGAACTTGAAGGGATTACAACTGCACTTAAAGGGCTTACTGATGAACTTGAAGTATTTACAGATGGAAATAAAACTCTAGGTTGAAGAGGAAGCTTGGGGATGAATGATTCTGTGGAATGAAGTGTAGTGGAAATAATAGATGAGGTGGTGATAAATAAATATGAATTTATGGATTCTGAAGGAATGGTAGAAGGCTTAGGAGTAGCAACAATTAGGGAAGCTAATTCAAATAATTGTTGAAAATAAGATTCATCTATGTGTCTTATCAAATTTTAGGTTAAAGCATCAAGTTTGTCAAAAGTGTATGAAACATGTAGATCTAAATCAAGATGTATAGTAGTCTTCTTTGATTCAATAAACTGAATAAAAGCAGGGTCTATTACAGTATCATGGATTGAAGTTTCAGATTTGGTACGAAACAATGAATGCTCAAATGATAAATCAAATTGAAAATGCTCTAAGTTTGATAACTCTTTAGGAAGTGAATTTGCTTTGGTTAACTGACTAATGCTTTCTTGGCTTTCTACTTTATTGTTTTTTCTCAATATTTTGTCTAGATTATAAAAAATTATAACAAGGTTTGGATCTAGATGTGCCCTGGGATAGTATGTTCTTTTGGAAGATAAATTTTTTTATTTTTTTAATTTTTTAATGAAACCTTTTAACAACCCTAAAATGTTCGTAAGGTGAAAAGATGAGTTTTAGGATTTCCTTCAAGTTTTATTAAACTGAGGTCTGATTCCCTAGTATGGTTGCCACTATGTTATCACTCTAAAATTTATGTAGGGTTGTCATGAAAGAAATAATAGAGGTAACCACAAACCTACTTTTGATATCATGATCTAGCCTTCATAACGCTCTTAGAGGGCTCCCTTTTAATGATTTAACTTTGTTGAGTTAATTGATTTTAGGCTAGTTATTTAAGCTTGATTGGGTTGGTTTTTTATTTGGTTTGGTGGTGGAATCACTGATTTAGATGGATAGATAGATTTATTTTTACCATTGGGCCATGGAGTCTGAATGTCAAGAAAAAAAGACTGAATCAAGTTCTAAAGATAGTGTTCACAAGACAAGGTAGTTGAGTAAATTCATATCATTTAGGATGGACGGTGAAGTAGTTTTTCAGTCAGGGTCAAGGACCAGTGAAGGATTCCTCAAACCGGACAATGAAGGAAATGAAAGAGGTCAATCGAAACTAGGGAGAAATTAAGAATTTCGTACTTTGGATATCAAAAGAAAACATTAAAATGAATAATTTTTCAAGGCAGAGTGTACTTAAACAAATTCTGAAGTAAAATTCTAGTTATTTCATTCAAATTGGAAACACATGTATGTTTGTGAAATACTTAAGAAAAATAAAAATTTGACAAATGAAATATACTTCAGTGAATTGGCCCAACACATGAATCTTGTAATGCAATGCCTTTATTACTCAATATAGTTTGCTAACTTAAAAATTTTTACAATAAAACTTCAAGTTTTCAAATCAATGTAACTATATAAATGTTCAGCAATCCACCCTCTATACTTCAAATAATGAAGTATTTATACAAAAAATAGTTACAAAATATCCTAAATTATTTTAGGAATTATTCAAGGAAAATAAATATCTTCATGCAAGAAGATAGAGACAATTAGGAAACTAAAAGGCTAGTTGTCCCTTCTTTTACTGATTTTTCTATTTTATACTTTGATCTTTTATCACTTTCTCTCCTTTGTTGTTGCTCTACACTGGCTATCTTTTACTTTTCCTTTTAACCGATACTCTTTCATATGATACTCTTTGACTTAGTTCATCTACTGTTTTGCTTTCACTACTCTGTATTCATTGTTTACCTTGCATTTTTTTACAGTAAATCATTTAACATTTCCCAAGTTTCTATATTTGGTAATTTAATATTTACCATTATTTTGTAGACTTCATCAACTTCTGTATATTTTGCAAAGGTGGGCTTGTTTACAAATATTTTTTACCTCATGCTGGAGGTAAAAGAGGTTCTCAAAATCTTGGTAAAGGACTTTTCCCTATAGACATCCCTTTCATGGAGGAACTATTGCCTTGCTCCTTTGCTACTTCTATGGTTCACTTGTCATAGTCTGCATGTGGCATTAACCTATCATTAATTACCAGTGGATTAAGTAGACCTTTCTCCCTCAAAGCACCAAATTTGACCATGAACATGCCTATAGCTAGCTCCATTGTTTGGCATTTGTCCTCAAGCTGCATCATCAGGTTCCTGTTGGTGATTACCTCCTTCACCTCTAGTATAGTGCTAGTTCTATCAGCTATTCCAAGCTCCTGCAATTCATATTTATTTTTTCAGTTAAGGAACCGGATTATTATAGAGGTTTCTTTTGGCATGTTTCCAATTTTGGCCTTAACCCCTTGAATTGATTCACCAGCCTTTTTGATTAAATCATTTTGTTCTGCTTTTATTTAAGAAACCCTAGAAAACCCCTCACTTGGATGTTGACCACCTCCCATTGGCTGACAGAGATTTCCAAATTAAAGGCACATTTTCCCCTAGCCATCTATTGAAACTCCACTGCAGGAGTAAAGACAAATTCCTGAACCAAGGGAAACCATTGTATCACTTCAAGTTTCAAGCATCACACAGGAAGTTGAAGTCTCAGAAACCTTTGTTGCTACCACAGAACCCTGACTGCACCCCAAAACTCCATTTTTCTGGGTATTCTTAAATAAAACCAAAACAAAATGATTTTCTGGGTATTCTTCTAAACTTGCTATGACTCGAATATATAGACTTTTCAATACAATATCATGTTTCATGGACCATGGGTGAGTCTCAAAACTGACTTAACTATCTATCCAAACAAGGGGCTAAGACCCCTTTGACACTTATCTATCTATGCACTCTACATCGACATATCATGGAGACTTTACTTATTTTACAAAGAAACATATAAAAAATTTGGGTTAACTAACCCCAAAACTGACCCTAAGGACCCTATCCCAACAAGTTTCAAGACGAATGTAATTGAGTCATACTTGGAAGTGAAAATTGAAGTGTTTTCACTCCAAATCTATTGGCACAATCATCATTATATAAGTTAGTATAATAAATTATAGATATTAGAAGATATAGATGAGTTATGATAAATCTTTATCAGAGAAAGTAGTCCCAGCGTCATGGCAATAGAAATAAATGATTTCTCAAACAAACCCAAGACCCTTAGGGTTACGCTAACTGAAACACATTATAACACCATAAAGACATCATCTAAACCTTAGTTATAGGTCTTCGTGACCTATATAGGCACTGTAAACCCTTTCCATTAAACTAATAAGCTACATGGTAACAAAAATCATGATTTCTATAAGGGGAAACTCCTGTAGGATGCTCATTTAAAAATTAAAGATAGGGTAAACCATATTCTCTTATGGTGTTTGCAGAAACAAAAATCAAAATTGCAAAGTGACCTAAAATTGAAAAAATAAATACATTCAAATTGCAAGATGCCATAGTGTGAGGTAAATGAACTTACCAGAGCTTACAAAAAATTAAAATAAATGTGACTCCAATTGCATTCTGAAAACATTACAGGAGCTAATTCAATAAAAACCCTTACTAATGTCCATAAGAAGGAAAAAAAGACAAACAGAAAAATAAGATGTGAAGGGAAAAAGAAATAACGATTAAATTCTTATGCTAAAGAATTAAAAATTCCAATTTTGTTGGTGTTGACGATACTGGAACCACCAACAAAGGGGATCTCCCTGGTATGAATTCCTAACCAGACCTCACACCATTTAGTGTAGGAGTCCCATCCGATACGATGGCTTGGTTTCCATTATCTTAAAGATCTGCCTTGGCTCTAACTATCAGTGCATGAGAGTGTTACACTAGTATCTTAAAACAACAAGGTATGCATGCTTGGTGAGTGCATAATGTAACTCATGTCTAGGTTCTCTTACTGTAAAATGGGAGAGTGAAGTGAGCTTATTGATGAGAGGAAGTAGTCCCAACCAAGGAAGAAACACACACGAAAAAAATAAGGGCTTGTCCAACATCTAGTGAAATAGTCCACAACGGATGCGGAAGTCATTAAAAGCAAAGTTCAAGGGAAAAAGCATACATCATCTAGAGGAATAGTCCACATAGAGGTGATGATGATCAAAACCAAGAAAACACAAGGATGGTTTGTCTAGTGTATAGCGGAGTAGTCCACAGGGATGAGACAATAGTGATAAGAAATACAACACATCTTCAATAATGTAAGTACTTGTAACAACCTCTGAGGTAAATGTGTATAAAAAAACATAATAGAAACATAAATACAATAAACATATTATCCATAAAAATCCATATATACATCAGTACATTTTCACATGAAAATCAAGGAAATTATTTTATTTTTTTCATTAATAAATGCAATGAAGCAACCAGAGATGGGACTACCACGTTCCACTTGGCCATACATTGGTTGAACCAAGTCTTTCTTCAGCTAATCACTCGATGCCATATTTTATGCATGAATGTGGGATCTCATAGAACACATCAATCAAAAATCATCCAGGGCTTCCAAAGGCCACACAACTCAACCCATCAAACAATTATTCCACCTCACAGTTAGACATCACCAAAAACCATCATTAGATTGGTCTCCATCCAAGCCTTCCAAGGCTTCTAGAGTGTTTTTCCAACTAAGGCTTCCAGAACTATTAACTCAACCCACATCTTATAGAGGGCTTCCAGAGCATTTTTCCAATGAAGGCTTCCAGGACTAGTAACTCAACCCGCTAAGGGCTTCCAAAACATTTGTCCAACCAGGGCTTCCAGAACTAGTAACTCAACCTAAGCTATTATAGGGCTTCCAGAGCATTTGTTCAACCAGGGCTTCTAGGACTAGTAACTTAATCCAAGCTATGGAAAATGAGAACCAACCAAACAAAGAAATCAATGTAAACCCACAATCACCATAGTTATCTAGTAAATGTCAAGGCTAAGAAATCCACTATCAATCATGGCCATCCTCCATGCCAATGACATATCATAACCAAGAAACCACATGAATGTGCCATGCATGCCAAAAATAGTGAAGAAATCATACACCCAACTTGGTACCTGCGAGAGAAACTGATGTAGTTGCTAATGCCGATGCCTTCTTGCAATTTTCTGCTCTTCATTTTCCTTCTTGCTCCAAGAATCCAAGTATGCAAGCCCCCCCACAAGTGCTCCAAGAAAACTCTAAGTAACCAATAGTATGAGAGAGAGACAGAGAATAATGAGAGAGCTCCAAAACTAAACTAACCATGTCTTGCCCACTAATCCTCATAAGTCTTTTTATTAATGAGGCCTCTATCTTCTTCATTTTCCATTATTTTCCTTCAATTTCCTCCTCACATGAAACATGTGACCTTTCACCTTCATTTTCTCCTAATTTCCATTATTTTCATAAATAAATGTCCCAAAAATGCCATTTTGCCTCTTTAATTCCTTAGCCATTGCTTTTTCCAATTTCCTTAGCCAAAAACAACTAAATAAACACCCCCTAGGATGTCCTTCACACCATTCAACTTGAAATACATGTCCCATCATCTGTGATATTTATATATTTTTACATCTAATTTTCACTAGGGTTGTTACAGAGCCCTCCCCCTTGGGGGAACACCATCCTCGGTGTTCAATGACACCTATAACCAAAATATTGTTCAAAAACAAAACATACTGCCCATGGATCTTTATAACACAACTCGTTGTAGTATTTACAATGAAAGATCTGCTTAAAGTCAAAACATCATGACAACATGACAACATACTGCATAATGGAGATTTATAACAAAACTCATTATGGTATTTACAATAACCACATATACACATATTCACATATCCACATTTTCTCAACCAACAAATAAACTAATATCATGACTACATCAGCAATAAGGGAATCCAGAGGCTCAAACCTCCACCCCCAAAGTAATACCAGGATTCAACTCCTTCCGAGGAAGTTTAGAACCCACTGAAAGTCAAATCTACATCCAATGTCCAACATTATAATCCCACACCAAGTAGCTCATTGTTCTAAGGGGCACTCCCATTGTGTATCTAATTCCATCTAGAAATGCTAATGAACAAAAGAAATCCATCTGTGACCTTCCCTTCTCTGCTACATAGTCCCTCGGGAATCCAATCACCCATTTTGTGTAGTCACTCACCTTCCAAGTTCTGCTGGCACCCCCATCCCGAGCAGTCCATCCCTTAGCAAGGTTTCCTCGCGTCAGATGATACAAAAATCAAGCCATATCCCTGCCTCAACAATTCATACTTGTCATAGCATGCTCATGGAAATCAATGGACACTATTTGATAATAGTGTCCCACAATGACCCTACTCCTTAATACTTTACCAACATGTTGTTGCATGTTCCAATTTATTTTGTTGTTGCTACTAATTCTTGCACTTGATTTCAACCACCCAACTGGGAATGTTCATGCATTCCTATACCAAGCACATAACATCCATTAGATTTAAAATAAATTGACATAAATTCACATCATACCTCATTGGTATCTCATCAATAAGATACATTTACAATCATGTTCGCTTCCTGTCACAACGAGTCAAACTAGCATACTTGACCAAATCAACATAGATAAAGATATCACATCAGGTTAGCTCAAACACAACCATCATAATCATAAATTACATGTAACCATCATAACCAAAATCATATATCACATGTAATCATCATATACTAGAATCATAAATCACATGCATAATAAACATGAAATACAATACCGATACTTATCCTTCATTGATCCTTACTTCTGACTTTTTCTTTATCCCATATGCACTCTAGATCAGTTGCCACACCTGAGAATATCCCTGTGCCTTCTCCTCAACCATGTGCATAGACACATAGTGTGCATCAAACACATACCACCACATGGCATACCACACTATGCAATGCATGCATCTACACCTGACATATAACATATGCACATACACCCAATGTATAAGATACAATGCATCCATCCACACCTGATATGGAATAACACCTGATACATGTAACTACATAGAGTACAATAGAATGAGTACACATGCCACAATACCATGACTACATGATGCACATACATAATACTACATGCCCATAACACAACATCGATGGCATGAACACAATACTACATGTACACCAGTACCATATGTACATAATGTATACAGTACCATTGGTACCTCACACCATCTGCACAACATGTGCAAAACATCACATGTACTGGCACCACTTGCACAACATGTACACAACACCACATGTAAACTACACCACTATAAAATGTGTACACAATACCACATGTACATAGTACCACATGCACGATGTGTACATGAGACCATATGTACATAACATCACATGTGTAACATGTACACAACACTTCACACTCATAACACCCTATGTACAACATGTACACGTCACCACATGCTCACAGCACCACTTGTACAATCATGCACACAACACCATATGTACATAGCACCATATGTACAACATGCACGCGACACCACATGTACGTAGCACTGCATATCCAACATGTACGTAGCATCATCCACAAACAGCACTCCAACATGCATAGAGCACCATATGCACACAAGCCACATATACATCATGAAGACAATACAATATGTATACAATACCCCATATGCAATATTCGCACAACCCTAGTTGTGCCATCCTGTATATAAAATTTCATAAATAACCTGTACACATGCTATGTATACAGAACACCACAAGTGCACACATCGTAGATGCAACATGTACAACATAGACAACGTATGCACAACAATAGTACCACACATCCAAAACCACACTGTCCTTACCAAGAAACCTTTCCTATAGTATCTCATCCATTCTTATCCTAGCATGCCGCATACCACACTAATTTCACTTTGTTGATGTATCCTTCAACATTATTTGTCATAACATAAACATGGGCATAATACAAGTATACAATACCAAAACATATCCACATGATACTCACCTTGTATATTTGTCGTGACTACTCTTCCCAATCGATTCCTCGTAAGACCAGGAACCTCTTGATGCCATTCTCTTACATAAGCAATCATTCCTCCACAAGAATGATCCCTGACAACCCTATTAGAAAGTAACATAAATACATGGATACATACATATATAAACGTTAGCATAAAACAATCACGATCCTGTCAAACAACGACATACATATATACATATATAAACTTCAACATAATCATGATCACAAAATAATTACCAGATATCAAGGTCAAGGTTAAGAGAAATTCCTTTATTCATGCACAACATGCACAATATTGAGAATAATAATTCCCAACATAGCCAAGGAATTTGACACCTCAAATCCATTTACTTTTCCTTTTTTGGTTACCTTTCTTGTGTCTGCATTGCTACTGTTCATTTACCACAATGGACCCAACCAGTCCAATCAACTATCATAGTCTTACCTTCTGCTACGCTTACTCATGAATAGAGCTTCATCTGAATCTTACATTACCTTTCGGGTACTACACAACCCTCCCCGAGCTCGCCAGATTTCCTCTTTCCCAACCAATTCCAAAGACTCAAAACAAAAATAGCAAGACAAGAAGAAAACAAGAAGAAGACCATAAAAACCAATAACAACATGAATCTGCAAACAAAGTGGTATGTCCATACCAAAAATCAAGCTTAACAACCATAAAATACCAAAAGCACAAGACTAAAAGCAAAAACCATGACTCAATCCCCATGGTTCCCAAGGAAAGCTCAACCTGAGCCTTCTTCAAGATTTCATGGCAACCTCTCTTTTCATGCAACTCCCTGCATCATTCTCACACATGTGAACAACATGTTCCAAATATCAAGACAATCATATCTATCAATTTGAAATCAACCTTTACCCAGACTAATCATCATGTCATAATCCATAGTCAACTCATGGTCATTAGGCATAATATTAAAACTATAACCTACTAAAATCAAGAACCTATCAACTGTCTTAACACATATGTATTGGTACCATCATCTTAAAACAAGATCATTGGAGCACATACTCATATTGTGCAATTCATCAAACCTTCAACCAACTCGCAAACATACCATGTTAAATAAATCAATTAAATGACATAATAGGCACCGAACACTCAAATACCAAATAGACGATGTAATCAACTATGAGACAACAGGTATATTACATAAGAAAACTCATACCTTAGTGTACCTTAGGTGAGGCTATCTTTTCTGCATTATCGATATAGTTAGCGAGATATAATTTTACAACATGTCAACTCAAGCACTCATAAGATCATGATATCCATAACAATATCTAACTAACATGTTCACATCGTAAACTCATACGCACTTATCATTCACACATATGAAAATTAAATATAGATTAGTATGAAACCATCTCACAAATATGTCAGTTTATACATAAATATCACAACCATAACCATCTGCACAGGTCAAACCAGGTTAACAAAATACATATAACATCAATATATTTAAGGCAATGAACATAACCATCACTCATATGACCAATCCAAGCTATAACATCAATATCTCAATGAAATAACCCTAATCATCAAATTAATAGCATATAACAACAATAAGATATATATCATGCTCATCAACAACATAAAACTAAATCATCAAGCTAACTCTCATATAACAATCAACAAGTTAACCTATAACATACGCATCAGAAACATATAGCATAATCATCATGTTATCTAATATAAAACAACAATAGATGTGCACATAAATACAAGTTACTATAATTCTTGACTATCCAACACATGTGCATATAACTACACTAATCAAACAACATCTATCATGAATGTAACCATAACATCAATAGACATGTACATAAACTTACTATTTATAAACCTAATGTATTTAAAAATCCATAACTTACGTACCTGTATGTTGAACATGTAATACATGTATGACGATCTTCTCTTACCCCAAATTGCAATGTTGCAACCTCGTTATGACGATCTCCATATCCTGCTCTATCTCAGCCAACATATTAGCTTCATAACATCCCATAGTACTATGATGAACTAAATTGCATATAATGACTTCACAAGGCAAATTTTACCTACTATACATGCATAATCATAACCATGACCATACATGCATGACAACATCATATACACACATAAATATGAGTATCAGATCGTATGCACATGATTCTACCTAGAGTCCATTCATCAGTGCATGACCATATCAAGTACTCAAACCATGACCTCATGCATGACAATAACCATTACTCCATTGTACGCATTGCCACATGCAACCAAAAATATGCATAAACAATGCCAAGTCAACTACACCTACGCATAAATGCATGTAGTTGAACATAAGAAATCAGTTATTATAATCAACCTACAAGAATGATACATTGATCTAGGTAGATCTCCAGACAACAGTGGCATGGAAAAAGCTCAAAATTCAAGGTGGCATAAAGTCAGTTAACTTGACACCAGATCAAAGTTCTCTTTTCCTTGATTCCAACAGTGTGAACAACACTCCAATCTGAGTCTCGATGAGGAAGATAGAGGAAGTCAAAGTTTTGGTTGACTTTTGCTAACTGGGTAGGCTTATGGAGACACAATTTGGAAGATTTCCAATGGACAGAATCCAGTCAAATCCATCTAGATTCTGGGTGAAATTGTCACCTCATTAGATTGTCTCCTTCGGTCCAAATTCTGAATTTTTTAAAACAGCCATGTTGTTATAACTAAGAAAAAAAGGGGGGGGTGGCGGGCCATCAACACCACCACCCTAATCCTTATCACATATGTATTATGGAGGGTCGGGCCACTACCCTCAGCCCTTACCCCCATATTTGGTGGAACCCTATGCATTTTGGGTGGGCCATTATCACACACGGAGGATTATGTTGGTTGTTCTTGGGACATGGACCTGACCACAACAACCACCCACGTGAATGTATGGGCCACCATAGAATAGGCGATAAGTGAGGTGGGCTGGCCTAACCTGACCTCCCTTCCAAATATATTTCGTTGTGTAAAATGGGAGGGGGCGAGGTTTGATTGCTCGACTCCCTCCACAATAATCAGATCTCTAACCACTTTTCCCAATGGAGTTTTCGAAAAATTCGCCCACCTTTTTATATTTAAAAGTAGCTCACTAGTGCACCTAGGCAGTGGAGGAGCATGCACAAAATTTGAGGAGACCAATTTTGCAGGTGGCGGAACCATGAGCAGTGCAGAGAGGGACACAGAACCATGATCCGAGCAATCTCTCCATGGGGCCAAATTTTCACTTTGTCATATTTCGACAAATTTTATATGATTTTAGCATTTCTCGATACCTTGAATGCAATGGTGTTATCTGTTTCTCCAACAGAGTTCTGCATTTTTCGGCCATTTTCTAGAATGGAGGTATAAGACTCCTTTTGTAAATGGTGATTATACTCTTATTTTTCATGCCACTTAATGAAAGAAAGCCTCCCCATTGATTGAGCAGGGCCCAGAGACGTAGTCCAAATTTGATGAACTCTATTATCAAGTCTCTTCTCTTCTTTCATGCGTTTATGTGTTTCTCCTCTTCTCTCATGTGCACATTAAATTTCTATGTTTAAGCTACAATTTATGCATTTCATTCTTTAATACATATATAATAAAATGATCTTGGATCAAATGGTATCAGAGTAGGTCTTTGTAGATGTCAATTGCATGTTTTTATGCTAATAAGAAACAATCTATGAAGACGTGAAGGGAAACTAAAGTCTTTTGATCCCGAAGTGGGGTGTGCACATCGAAGGAGAAACATGGCAGATGAAGAGGATCGTTATGAAGAGGAGCTCAATTTCCACAAAACCTTCTATAGTATGGTAGAAAATGTCGGTCAATTTCTTTCAAGGATGGAGAAAGTAGAAAGAAAAAAGGTAGAAGAACAAGGTTCAATGCAAGGAAATGGTGAAAAAGAACCCCCTCCTCCTTCCACGAGTGAAAGTTCTTCTTCCATTCATAACAATCATCATAGAAATTCAAGGACTGCATCTAAGAAACCTTTCCTTAAATTAGATGTCAAATTTTATCTTCCCATGTTTAGCAGTGAAAGTAATTGTTATAGACATATTTGGGCACTTCAACCCAAATCATATATGTCGATAAATCAAGGGATTTTTAACCCATAAAAGTGTTGTTTCATACCCTAAAGTATCATGGTCAACTGATTACATCATTTCCCTGAAGTTCCACTTGAAAAACCACTCAGAACTAGCCAAAACTGGACCATATTGACTGCTCCATGGTTAAGGTGCGATGCATACTAGCCGCTACACTAGCCAGGTGCGATGCATATTGAAATAGCCTTCTCTGGGGTGTGATGAGCAAGAAGAGACAAATGGCAGAGACAGTTTGCTAATTGGATGCTCATGGAATCTTCGAGAAACTTCTCCTATAACACTTGCCTCTATGAATTCACCCAGGGATGAGTAAGAGATCAAAGAAATATCCAAGTGGAACCAAGGACTATCAGTGGAATGACACTAATCAAAAACCCAGAGTTGACTCACACCCTTGCAAGACATCTAGATATGGATCCCTCATCTGAGAAATCTAGGGGTTGGAATTTTGTAATTTGTAAGGAAGTGTTATTGGTTTCTCTTTGAGAAGGAACATTGTATTGTTGGGTGATATTGATTTTCATGAGGTGAAGAGGGCTTTGATACTGGGAGGATGATGTTGGATCAGATAGCTAGGTTGTAATCCTATCTTCTATTTCTACTATTAATAAATTTCTTTGAGTTTTCCTCCATTCGATCGTGTATTTGTGAATCTTGTTATTTGTAAATGCAATTGTATGGTCAATGTATTTTTGATTCTACATTGTTTATGATATTATAGATCGATAAGCTTTGATGGTGTTTTATTACTTTGGTTCTACAGGGATTCTCTAAGCGGGACAAGTAGGAGAGGAGTGGCAAGCTCTATCAAGGGAGAGAGAAATCAAGCAAGGAGTCAAGCAGAAGATCTAGGTTGGTCCCCTTTGCTTCTCTCTTATCTATCATATGTAAAGGAAATCACAAATTGCTTTGATTGTTTGTTTCTATGATAGCTACCCTTCTTAGTCGGACTAGCAGATTGATAAGACACTACTTTTCCTGGAAACAAAATGGTGACTCTGCTAAGGAGCGATTAGTTTGTTTGTTTGTTTGTTTTGTTTTCTTTATAAACTACAAAGGGATCCTGAAGTTAGCCAGCTAGCCTTCGAATTGCTATTGCTATACAAGTGCAAAGTAGATGAAGGCTGCTTCAGTCAATCTCTGGGTTGGTCTACGAATTGAACATCTGACTTGCAAACATCTTAAGTGCCCTTGTGGTAGCTCAATAACATCCTAAGATCATACCCCTGTAATTTGTTTTTATTGTCTATCATTGCTTAGCTGAAATAACTAAACTTAGCTTCCAATTTTGAGCTAAAACCCAACTCAGTTTCACTCCCTGGGCCATCGCATTGTCTGTAACTGGCAGCCTGTATGCAACACACCTCTCGTGTGTTGCAAGTGAGATGCATCCCAGTTTCCCTTAATGACAAGTGCAATGATTGAGTGATACCATTTCTCTCTTTGGAACTTGGTTTTTTCCTGCTTGTTTTCAGCTCTATTCAGTAGTTTTGCTGCATATGATCAGTGTCTCATTGCTAAAGCCTTCTTCCTTTACATTATTCAGCCTCCATTGATTAGGATTTGTAAATGTTTTTCATGTATTTTTCATCATTTACAGTCCTTCTTTGTCAAAAGTAGCTTAATCTAGATGTCATTTTTTAATGCAAAAGTGTTGTAACTGTCATTTTGACTCAAGAAGAAGATTGTCGTAAAGTCTTCCTCCTCTAGATAGTTGAATGTACTTTTGTCATTGTATTCATTTTGAATTGTCAATATTTGATGTGTCGAAATCCGTTTTCATTCGAAATTGAAAGTGTCGTTTTAGTATTCCTTTCATTTTGAAAAGAAATTATTGAAGTGCCGCTTTGAAGAAAATACCTCAGATTTGTACTTAGTTTTCCTTTTCGGCATTCTCACATTAAGGAAACGTAAAATAAAATACATGCATGTGCATTTTCATTTAGACTGTATGCGGAAAATGATTTAGGAAAAGTGCATTTAGTGTGCGCTCTTTTCTCTCTATTGAAAGAATCATTATCTTCTTTCCTTAGTAGCTATGACTTTCATTGCTAAAAGAAAATAAACGATTGTTTATCATTTTAGATTGCATATTTAGGAATTTTACATCTACATCACACGGTGAACCTTGAAAGACAAACTTTTAAAAAAGATCAACTCTAAAATAAATCTCAATGAACATAAAAACACTTTGAAACCTAATGCAACACATCTAGAAGTCTAGCCTAGAGACATGTTTCGGCATTGTAAAACCTGGTAACTATCATTTTCATTGAAGGTTGGGTAATTCCTCCTCTTTTATATGAAAAGTGCCAGTACGAACTTGTGCTCCCCGTACCGTCGAGTATATATTGGGAGACCACAATAGGTTGATATCCTTTATCCTTAGGAAGCTGTGTCTGCCACCCTATCAATCGCAATGCACTAAACACAACATTTGGGAAGATTGACTGCCGTACATAAAGTCCTTAGTAATTTCTCTTTAATTTACCACCAAGGTGTATATTGCAATTTTACGATTGGTTTGGTAATCCCTCTGTCTAGATTTGCAGAGTAGACACTTTCGTTCATTTTCGACTCCTTAAAAGAAAAAGGTCCATCTGAGCACTTGTCACTTCATGCTCATTAAAAATTGAAGGTGACTAGAGTCATCTTTAGCTTTTTCTTCACTCTTAAAAATTGAAAAAGCAAAGTTGTGTCAAAGCATCATAAAATTTATTTAATTCAGAATAACTTATTCCCTTTAATTTTTTATTTGATCAAGTAATCCACAATCGTGGAAGAAAGTCAATCAAAATCCCATCGTTCATGGAGACTAGCGAGTCAACCATCTTTGACTCCAGAACGAAACCATTCTGAGTAAAACGGTCTCATTTAACTAAGTCGAATTCTCCTGGTTTATTTGAAACTTATGTTTCAACATCATCAGAAACTCCAATTACTCCAATCATTTCTGGTACATTTGCCTTTACAGAAGAAGTTCCGCAGTTACAAGAGGACATCAGAACTGATCATAGTGTAATGGTAAACACTTCCATCCCTGAACTAGCTCCATCTAGGGCTGATCCAGAAAATTGAAGTTCACTTACCTGAACATCTGGAAGTTGAGTTCGAGAATTTAGAAGGTGTCACCCCTCCAGTGTCTGTTACTGCAGAAGTTATACCTTCTTCGGCTCCTGAAATATTTTACCGATCTGGCGGTCTACCTCTTCCACCTCGATTGATTATTATAGAAGAGATTGTAGAGGATCTTCCATCCAATACCCCATTGTATTTTGGAACTGGGATCCACCTATATCCTTCTACTACCAAAGTTATTTATTTTAATCATCCTTCATCGCAAGTTCTTATCAAATAGCTAGGAAATCTTTTGGATAGACTAAATATGTCTGAACAACCATCAACATCTAGGACTGTGTCATCTGATACAGCAACAGTGGAACCTCCTACTGCTACTATGCCAATTTTTTTTGGTATACCATCTGTTCCAACTAGTTATCAACCGCTAGATGGAGTCCACCTAGGGACTTTTTCAACGGCATGGTCTATTCCTATTTGTTCATCCAAAATCCTATCTGGAATTTCTTATGTTGAAACTTAGCAAATTGATCCTACACATTAGTATCAATTTGGGTAGTGTTGGGCTGTGTTATATTCTTTCCACATAGTTAACAGGGCGTTTGAGGGGTACCCATAACCCCACTTTATGGGGTTCGGGGCAGCGCCCCGGAAAATTTTGGTTTTGGACCCTATGTTAGGTTGGGCGGACCCACCTATGGTTTTGTGTATCATTTTTGCACATGTTTTTTGGACGCGATGGTTTTCG
This sequence comes from Pinus taeda, assembly GCA_000404065.3. Taxonomy (NCBI): domain Eukaryota; kingdom Viridiplantae; phylum Streptophyta; class Pinopsida; order Pinales; family Pinaceae; genus Pinus; species Pinus taeda. The sequence continues at coordinate 135,030 of APFE030019864.1, forward strand.
GTCCATGGTATTGGATCGATGGTTTTTTGGTCCATGGTATTGGATGTGATGGTTTTTTCAGTCCATGGTATTGGATGCTTCGGCATGTATAAATATGTATTGTAACATTGAAAGGAACATAATGAAAAATCAAGCTGGTAGTCTCGGTTTTGAGGTCCAGCGGGAAATCTCTGTGTATATGTGTTTTATGTGTTGTGCTCTCGCATTTTTATTTTCCCTGTGATTTAGAATTCGTATGCAGGTAATTTTTGTACGGGGTTAAAACCTACACTCACAAGTTAGCATTTAAGGGCCTAACAACTCTCCCTTTCCTCCATGACAGTATCGCGGAGCACACACAATTTGGACAAGTTGTTCTCAACACATAATTTTCAACAAAATATAAGGTAAAATTTATATCAGATGAAAGATTGGGTTAATATGTCTAACCTAGTGGTGAAAAAATCTCATTTTGTGGCTTGATAATCCTAGGATCTGAGAAATAAACTCTTTCTGCAAGAGGTTTTTTGTAAAATTTCTTTCCTTTAGGGTAACAAATGAGAACAATGGTCAAAATTTCTTCTTTTCCATGGAGTGAAATGGGTCAAAAATTTATCCTTTCACATTGACCATACCTCTTTGTGTTAGAAATTTAATTTTTGGGGGTATTTTTCGTTTTTTTTTAGTATTTTATCATGCAACTAATGATTCCATAAAGAATTTTCAATTATCTCTTATGCAAGAACATGGAGCTTGCACGAATTTTACTACCACCTTGAGGTATACTATAAAAAATAGAATATAGGGCTAGGATACGCATGAATATTTCGACTGCATTTTTGACCTTTCCCACACCATTTCACTATGCTTGATATCCCACCCCATCGGGTTATGACATTAACCATTTCTTTCTACACATCCTAACTTGTGCAGTGGAGCCTACCGTTCATGGGTGACCTAGAATAGCACTCGATTGTCATTTTGGTGTCCATGTTATGTTCAATTGTAGGTTTGGGGTTCCTCTTTAGATCCCACCATGACATAAAAATTTAGTCTCGTGCCTCTCTTTGTCTAATTTTTTTGTCCATATATCGCCCTTATAGTGGGTCCCCACCTTTTTTATCATTACTTTTTGGTCGCCTATGCCTATGGTCTTCAATGTCTTACTAGATGTTGTCATAATGTTTCTTTCCTTCATCTCACTTTCCAACCTTGCATCTATTCTTGACCTCCTTCTTTTGTATCAGCATTTCCTCCATCTTGTGATCCATTTCACCCTTTCAAACAGACCGCTACGATGAGTGGATTTCCATTGCCAAAATAATTTTCCACTGCCTCTTTCTTTTCTTAGGTCGATTCCATCAATATTGAAACAAGATGCATACCGTTATACCACCCCTCTACCTGGAATGAGATTTATTTTGGTCCTATTTTCATGCTTGTTAAATAATGTAAACCCTGAGCTTCTTTTGCAATCTTTTCACGCTCGTTAACTACTTGACGACGTTGAGTTCTTTTTGTTCTTTCCTACTTGTTTGACATTCAAACTCTTTTCTATTCTTATTCTTGTTAAACTATGATAAAGACATGAGTAATATTTTATCTCTTTTTCTTCCTCACTATAAAACTCACGAAAAGGACACCAAACCAAGTATTTTTTTACCTCTTTTTCAAGCTCATTAAAAATGAATGAAAAACACATTATCAAGCTAACTTGTCTTATCTTTTGTGCTTGTTAAACAATGAAGGGGGTCTTCTATACAAAAATGGAAAGGGGGGAAGACCTATTGTTCATTGTTTTATCATGGCATTTTTTAATCGCCCTTGAATGTGGCACTTGTTTGATTCATACTCTTACAATTGGTATTTTCATGTCTTTAGAGAGACATTATCAAGAAGAGTTGAGTCACTTTGTTATTGAGTCAGTATCTCGCCGAATTGTTCACCCTTCCTATCCTCGGGTTGTGGTGATGCCTCCCATGTCGTCACTATGTATGCATGGTATTCTTCAATTTAATATCCCAATTTCACATTTGTTTCATGTTTTTATATATTCAAAGGAATTCCTAGTCAAACTTGTCTATTTTTAGTATTGTTTAACCATGTTTCATCCATTTGTATGTCATTTGTGAACTAGTTCTTCAAATTCTATTGTTGGAGGGCTCATCTTAGTATTTTGTGTCGAATGATTAGGGGTACATCAAGGTCGTCCTTCGGCAGATCTCTTACCATCGACATCAACACCTTATCTAGGATGTATATCTAAAAATAGCATAGTACCATGGAACTGTAGTCCTCAATGGCAAGCTTCCTCGTGGTTGAAAGTGGGTTTTCTTGATTGGCCCGTGTTAACTGATTCTAGGGGTGCTCGACATCATCTCATACATTCTCACTCACTATACTGTGTTAGGTACCTTGGGGTCCATTTTCATCATTAGTGGCCTCCCTCCACTCTTGATGTTTGGTTTCATCTTCATATGAGGAAGGTTCTGCTTCAATAAGCCTTGTCATGTATGTTTCATATCTAGAATACATCTTTGGTCTTTCACTTTCCCTATAGGTCCCTAATGTTGTATGTCCTTCTGCTTCTTGAAGAGTAGTTTTCAACCAAACATACCTCTTCTGACTTTCTAGAATAATTACTTGTTGTATGGGTTCACAAGGACCTTCAATATTTTCGTGAGTAGATGTATGCTCTTTACCATCATTGTCCCTAGAGATGTACTCAAATATAGGTATCTCTTCTTCATCAGCGTCAACTGGAACATCCCTTGATTTTTTGTAAGTTATGCTTTCATCAAAGATAGCATCCATGCTTACTTCAATTTGTTGATCCTCCTTGATATAGATTCTATATGTTTTTTATGAAGCATTATATCCCACAAAGTTTCCCTTTAGACTAGTATGATCTGGCTTCTTTCTCTTGTCATTAGGTTTATGAATATACACAAGACACCAAAATATTCAAATACTATCCACACTTGTCTTCTTTCCCATAAATTCTTCTTCCAAATTCGTGTTGTTAAGAATCTTGTGAGGACTTCGATTTTGTAAGTAGATAGTTGCCATGCATGCCTCTCTCCATGGAATTGAGGGAGATCTTGGTAAGGTAGCATAGCCCTAACACATTCCTCAATAGTTTGATTCTTCTTTTCTTCCATTCCATGATGTTTAGGATTACAGGGAACAATTATATCCCTCTTAATCCTTGGTTCCTTGAAGAAAGCTATTAATTCCTTAGAGGTGTATTCTCCACCATCATCAGACCTCGGAGTCTTAATATTTCTCTCAGTTATGTTTTCCACTTCATTCTTGAACTCCTAAAACTTTTTGAATACCTCATCCTTGTTCTTGATAAGGTATAACCAAGTATTCATTGAGTAATCATCAATGAAGGTTACATAATATTGATGCTCACCAAGAGATTTCACTGCCATATGTCCACATACATCCGAGTGTATGAGATCTAAAATTTCCTTAGATCTGGTGTCACTACTTGCAAATGGTTCTTTATTTTTTTCTTATAGCACATCCCTTACAGGTCCCTATATGTTATTCCTTAAATTATGGGATTCCATTTACAATTTTACGTAGAGATGGAAAAATATTGAAGTGAATGTGTCTACACTTTCTATGCCATAGTTCATAAGGACTCAATCCAAGTGAACTAGAGCATAGACCATAGGTGTATAGAGTCTATATAATCTCCCCTCATGAATCAAAATTACCCTAGCATCCTCATTACTTGAGCCCTTACCCCAAACCAAAACATTGCCATCAACAAAAGCAATTCTATCACCTTTATCCTCTAGACAAGAAATAGATAGTAAGATTTTCTTCAAACCTGGAACATATAAAATTTTCTTGAGATGAATGCTTCCACCTGAACCAAGCTCCAATGATGTAGACCCAATGCATTTCACTAGATAACTCTTATTGTCTCCAAGTTCAATATAATTAGATGAGTTTCCATTAGATATGGTTTGGATTTGACTACATTCTCCCGTCATATGTTTGGAGGCACCACTATCAATAACCCATGCATTATTGTCCTTGAATGTGTCAGATAAAGGGGAGAACAAACTTCCATTTGTTACTCCCTTTGCAATCTTGGAGATGATGTTCAATTGACAATTCTTGGTAGATGTATCGAGATTTTCAAGAATCTTGAAACCCTTCTTTATAACCCTTGCCATGTGCCAACAAAGATGTGATATTCAGTCTCCTTCTTGCACCTTAGCTTTGATTCCATGTTGGAAAATATGGAGACTTTTAGATTAGAAATTTTTTTATCGTGATAATTACTTGTGATGTAAGTTGGTTTTAAAGAAAACAATGAAGATCACAAATAGATAGAGTACACAGGATATAAGCTCCAAGCTAGGGCAAAACCCCTCCAAGGGGAAAACACAAAAAATGCTTCTCTTGTTCTTTAGAGTATGCTTACAAAAGAGACTTCCAAGACCCAAAGACAAAATCCAACAAACCCTCCTATCCACAAGCCATCCCCTAGCAATATCTTCATTGGGGAAGCTTTAGAACTTCGATATTGCCTCCTTGATGTTGCAACTTCGACACCTACAACAGAATTTTGGCCCTGCAATTTAAGTCTCTTGCAACTGCTTCAGAATTCAACTTCCTACAATTGACAACTTCACAAACTCTAGTGAGACAAGGAGAGAGATTCTTTGATAGACTTCGACTTCTGCTCCTCTTCTTCGTCCTCCAAGACACTCTTCTTAACCTTCGCTATTGCAAATAGAACTTGCTTGAGATGAGTGACCAAATGAGTTAAGCTTCACTCTTTTATATAGCCTTTCCTAAGGGTCGAATTCCCTCCCTTCAGGCCGACTTGATTTGCTCCTTAGGCCGACTTGGTCATGGGCTTATCCATGGACTTTTCTCGACAAAATAAATGTTTTCCTTCATTACAATGAGTCCAAATGGGACTATGACACATGACCAATATTATTATTTATCCTAGAAATACCTAAAAGCACGAAGAACATGCTTTGACTCAAACTTGAGTATGAAACCCATGCTCCAAAAATAAAATTTAATTTATTTTTATTGGAGTTTAGGCTCCTGTGATCCATATCTTGATTCCTAAGAAATTTTTCAATGATAATCACATCAGAATTAATTTTTCGATGCATTTTGAACCATCCAATGTGGTTCATCGTAAGGACAAGATGGATAATCAAAATGGACAAGATGGTTCTTTATAAATAATATACAATGTCATGATTACAATTACATCATAATGAAGACTGAACCTAGTTACAATTTTCAACACTGACTATATCTCCTCTGGTTCTTCTTTACTTATCTTTGAGCTTCCTCTTCATCATCATTATCTGAGTTCTTTGCATAAGGACACGATGAGGAAAAATGACCAATTTCACCACAATTGAAACATTTTAAGGGGAGCTTACCTTTGTACTTCCTCGTTCCTCTTTTTAGCTTCCTCACAAATTTGGCTATCTCTTCATTTGAATTCTCATTGTCGCTACATCTGGGTCTGGCTTAAATTCTTGCTTGTTTTCCCTACCTTCTTGGATGTCGTAAAAGTTTATTCTCTTTTGGACGAGCTTTCATGTTTTATTGTCATTTCATAAGTTGTAAGTCACTCCCATGCAGCTCAACCATGTTGACATTTTCTACATTTGATCTTTCTTCTAGCACTGAGATTTTAGCATCAAATCTCATTTGAAGTGATCTCATTTTTTTTGGAAAATTACCTTGCTTTCCATCGGTTCTCCCAATCCTTGTATGGAATTTACTACTTCATCAACCCGGAGAAAATAAGTTGTGATATTTTCATCGTCATTCATTTTCAGCTGCTCAAATTTTCCTCTAAAAGTCTTAATCTTGGCCTCCTTGACCTACTTGTCCCCTCCATATATATGTTGGACCTTATCCCAAACATCATTTGTCAATTTGTAATGCATTACTTTTACATATACCGATTTTGTTTGACCATTCAAAATAGAACTCATGACTTTAGCATTACTATCATAAAGCTTATTTCCTGCATCATCTGATGGACGAGTCAAGGGTTCTTTGTATTTGATCATTAAAAATTTCCATACATCATTCCCTTGTGCTTGCACATACACTTTCATCCTTCCACTCCAAAGCACATAGTTTTGTCCGTGAAACACTAAAACTGTGATCTTTGTGCATTCCATGATCTCCCTTCCAGTGGTTAAACTACTTGTGAAGGAACCTGCTATGACAAAAATTGTTAGAAACAATGAGAGGGGGGTGAATTAGTGTTTCAGTTACAATTAATTATAAATAAAAATAAAAATAAAAAAAATAATAATTTAAATAAAAAAAATATTTTAAAAAAAAAGAATAAAAATTAAAAATTAAAAAAAATTAAAAATTACCAAAATAAATAAATAAATAAAAATTAGAGCATGAACAACAAAGAAGTAACCAACAACACATCACAAGAGCAGGGCACAACAGTTTTTTTAGGTGGAAACCCTTCTGAGAGAAAATCCACCGAACGATTTTCTAATATTTTGTGAGTGCAATAGTGATTTAGCTCCAACTGAAAAGGAAGCCCCAACTCCTTAGTACTCTACAAAATCATTCAAGTTTATCAAGTAGCTCCAACTCCTAAAATGATGCTCTTGCACCCTTATTTTACCAGCTTCAATTAGAATGACGCTCCAACACCCTGGTTTTATCAGCTACAACTGATAGTATGGTCCAAAACCCTGCAAGCTCCAACTTGCCTTAGCACAAATGATCTGATTAAGAGTATTAGTTTGATGTGCTAAGATCATCCTCATATTAGAAACAAAATGATATTCATGTGCTTAAGGATTCATGAGTTTTGCAAGTGAAAAATGAGTTTTTATGTTAATTTTATGAGCAACTTTAACATAAATAAGAGACTGAATAGTAGCATAAAAATGTACGAAACATCACCAAAAACACATCATAACAGGAACATGATGAAGGAGTTCACCCATCCTGGGCTACGTCTCCTTGGTCCAGCGTTCAATGGCTTGGGCCTCTCTATTATTATCGAATGTGTAAAAATATGTGTTTACAATGCTCAAATGCTTCTGAAACCTACTCCAATGAGTCCATAATGTCCAAAAATGGCTACCTAGCCTCTTTATGCACCTAATTTGGTCGAAAACTGGAGAAGTTATGACCTCTCCTAGTTTTCCCACTATTCGCTCTACACTTTCCCCAAAATCTGGCATCATCCTACAATTTCGCCTGCCAAGCGCTCTAACGAAGGGACAATTTCACCGAAAATTGAGCGAAATTGTTGGATCATTAAAAAGACGTCTAATGCTTAACTTCTGAAATTTTTGGCCACATGGGGGGCCACGTGCCCAGGGGCTAAGGCCAATAGCCTACCCCCACCAGTCGGGCCCCTCACTCCACCTCTATCGTAGCATTCAGATGGGCGGTTAACATATATATAGTTTGGGGTTGTGGTTAGCCCCTAACCATGGTCAGTGGACCGGGGTCAGAGGTTAACCACGGTCCCCATTCCCTAAATGTATGTGGTTTAACTTTAAATAGAACGTGCCATACACTATAGTTAAGAACCATGGTGTAGGTGGCACGATAAGGCCTTGTGTTGTGCATTGGGAGGTGCCAGTTTCAAATCTTGTGGCCTCCACTCAGTCGTCGAACCAACTTTTAGTGGCCTCTCGAGCTGCCACGTGGCAGCCTCCAGCTAGGCCACATGTCAACCCATCGTTGGCCACTATTCCAACCAATAAAAACGCACAAATTCTAACCAATACCAAGGTGCCACTTGGCATGATCCAATTTGCTAAGAAAACCTTGATTCATTCAACTACCACATAACGTTCCCAATTAGCACCACATCAGCAGTATGAATTGTTGACTGGGTTGTCCATTTTTTTGAAAATTTACTTGTTTGAGAAAACGGACAAAATTCGTTTCTAGGAGAATATGGTGTCTGTTTCGCATGAAACGAGTTGCACCAAATTCAAGATGACGAACACTACACGGTCTTTCAGGCTCCACACCATTTTGATGACTCTTATTTTTTAGCATAATTTTGAGCCCCTGATCATTCCTCCCCAATAGAAACATTTTGGACCCCAAAAGAGCACTTTCAGTTGTCTAGCAGGTGAGGATACAGTTCCCTCACCTTTCCAATCTCTATACATTTGGTTTTTGAAAGATTTGTTCCCTTGGGCCCACTCAAAGATAGTCGACGCTTCCTCTTTTCAATGTCCTTGTTCTTCTATCAAGTATAGTGTCTTGTTGAAGATCATCAAGGAATTTTGGAGAAAAGTATTCAGTAGATGGAATTTGAAAATTCTCTCCTTGATCTTCAATCAAAGGAGACTCATACAACCTTAAATTCTCAACATTAACGATAGCATAAATTTGCATATATGAAGGCAAATCCAACTTGAAGGCATTATTACCAATCTTTTCCAAAATTATGAATGGACCATATATAAGTAGTTTTATCTTTTTAGCTTATCCTTGGAGCCTCTATTTTCTAATGTGAATCCAAACTTCATCACCAACTTGGAACTTGTGATCTACACAATGCTTGTCGTACCTTGCTTTGTACTTGCCTTAGCTCTTTTCAAGTTGTTCTTGAACTCTTTGGTGTACCAATTGGATTTGTTCAATGAACTTTCTTGCTTTGTCTATGTCACTATGACCATCAATAGAAACATCTTTGCCAAAAATGAAATCCAAAGGAGATTTAGGCAAGTATCCCAAACATGCCTCAAATGGAGATGTTTGAGTTGAAGAGTGCTTGGCCCAGTTGTAAGCATGCTGAATATAGTGCAAATGTTCATCCCACAACTTAGGATGCTTGTTGCAATACCCACGAAGATGTATCATTGTTTTGTTCACCACCTTTGTTTAATCATCTATTCGGGGATGAAACTTTGTACTCTTTTTCAATTTGGTGTCCATGAATCCCCACAATATTGACCAAAAATTCCCAAGAAAGCGAGAATCTTGATCGCCAACAATGGATGTAGGAAATCCAAAATGCACCCATACATTCTGAAAGAATAACTAAGAAGTTTGTTCTGTTGTAACTTTCTTTTCACATGGCATCAAAATACACATTTTGTTGAACATATCCACAACTACATACATATAATCATGACCTCTTTTTGACAATGGAAGACCTGCTACAAAATCCATAGAAACACTCTCCCACGGCCATGAAGGAACTGGAAGTGGTGTGTACAATCCTAACTTCCTATTGTTAGGCTTATTGACTGCACATAATGAACATCCTTTATAAAACGTGACACACTTTCAAGCATACGAGGCCAATAAAAATACCTCTGTAGATGTGCCATTGTCTTACTTACATCAAAATGACTAGTAATAAGAGAAGTGTGTGCCTCTCTTATGATGTTAACTCTTTTTCCCTGTGGAATACAAACCTTAGAAAGATGGTACAACAAGTTATCATGCAAATGATAATCCAATTCCTCTACTTGGTTACCTTGACTCCAGCTTGCATAAACATCTTGAAAGTTATTGTCTAATGCATATTGCTCAATATAACTTTCATGCAAAATACAATTATGCTTGAGTAGTAGTTGCACTAACAATAGGCCTAGAAAGCATATCAACAACTTTATTATGGATACATTTCTTATACCTGATTACCAAGTGGAATTGTTGAAGAAAACCCATCCATCAGAAGTGCCTTGATTGTTGCAACTTTGATTGATATTGCAAGTATTGCAATGGTTGATGATCAGTTTGAATGATTGCTTCCTTACCCATCAAGTAGTGTTTCCGCTTTTTCACACTTTGCACCAATTCATACAATTCCTTGTCATATGTAGGATAGTTAATCACTGCACCATTAAAAGTTTCTGAATGAAAACAGATAGGCTTACCATGTTGCATGAGGATTGCCCCCATGGCATAGTCACTAGCATCAGTCTGAATCTCAAATGATTGTCTCAAGTCTGGAAGTGCAAGTACTGGAGCTGAATTGATCTTTTCCTTCAATGCATCAAAGACCTTTTGTTTTTTTCCTCCCCACTAAAAACCCTTTTTCACACTTTTCAGTGCATGTAAAGGAGCTGCTATAGAAGAAAAGTTAGCAATTAATTTCCTCTAATATTGAGCTGCTCCCAAAAAACTTCTTACCTCAGTAACTGTCTTGGGCCTTGGCCAATTCAAAATAAAATCAACCTTGGAGGGATCTATTTTCAGCTCACCCCCTCCAATAATATGACCCAAGTAAACTAAAGAAGTTTTTCCAAACTCACACTTTGCAATCTTAGGATACAATTGTTCTTTCTTCAAGACATCAAGTACTTTTCTTACATGCATGACATGTTCATCACGAGATTTACTGAAAATTAAGATGTCATCTGTTATGCTCTTAACCTGCAAGACAATACCCGAATACCAAATATGCGAAGAAATATACCCAAAACATAGAACAAGAGCAATAACAGCAATATTTTATTATTCAGAAAGCAAAGTTCACTTGCCTCTTCGAGGGGGCAATCTCCAATAGAGCTGAGCTCGATTACAATATAAGACACGATGCTCCCCACAGGGAGTCTCTATCCTTTATATAGGATTCATACATGCAATACCATGGGGCAATATCATGGTTCTTATTAATACCATCTATCTAATACTATGGCCCATTTGCAACTAACTATGGTCCCGTCATTAAATGTGGGTTAACCACTTACAATTATTAATATGGGCTTTATTGACTCTTTACTTAACTATAATTATGACTCAATCCTATTACATAAATAAGGGGGTTGGGGGGGGACCCTAACATGCCCTCCCCCATAAGAATAGCCTTGTCCTCAAGGTTGAAGCTGCAGAAACTGCTAAAGAATAGTGGTTGGTTGCCAGGTTGCATCTTCCGGAGAGGTGTCTTTCCACTTGGTGAGGACTTCCTTGATCATGTGGCCATGTAAGTGCTATTCTTGTGTGTCCAGGACCTATTCAAGTTGGAGCTAGATTGACCCTTCTTCATCCAATTCAAGTAGACTGGTTTGAATTCTGAAATTGTTACCAATCACTTTCTTGAGGCATGAGACATGGAAAACTGGATGGATTTTTGCAGTGGGTGGCAAAGCTAGCTTGTAGGCCACTTCTCCAATGCGCTGAAGTACTTGATACGGTCCGTAGAATTTTTGAGATAGTTTATGACAACCTTTGTCTTTGAGTGATGTTTGCTTATATGGTTGCAGCCTCAAAAATACCTATTCCCTTCTTGAAATTGGCGTTCTGAGAGATGTTGATCTACCTATTGCTTCATGTGGTTTTGAGCTTGATGAAGATTCTCTCTAAGATGGGCGAGCATGGTTGTGCAGTTCTGTAGGAGTTGATCCACTGCTTGTACCTTTGAGCACCCCTTGATATAAGAAGTAGGGGAAGGAGGGAGTTGACCATAAACTACTTCATATGGAGTCATTTTGGTGGTGGCATGATAGTTGGTGTTATACCACCATTCAGCTAGAGGTAACCAGTGTACCAGAGATGTTGCTTTTCTAAAGTGAAACACCTAAGGTAGGTTTCCAAACATTTGTTGACTGCTTCAGTTTGACCATTAGTTTGTGGATGATAGGAAGTACTGAGTTTTAATTGGGTACCTTGTAGCCTAAAGAGTTCCTGCCAAAAATTACTGGTGAAGACCGGGTCACGATCAGACACAATGGAAGTGGTCATGCCATGCAATTTTAAGATATGATCCATGAAAGATTGAGCAACCAAAGTCGGTGTAAAAGGGTGGGGTAGGGCGCAAAAACGAGCATACTTAGAAAGTCTGTCCACAACCACCATGATGACTGACTTGTTTCCTAACTTTGGAAGACCTATAATAAAATCCATAGAAACCTCCGTCCATATTAATGTCAGGATGGGCAATGGTTGTAATGTGCCTGGTGCTTTGATTGTCTCTCCTTTGTGGCGCTGAAAGACGTCGCATTCTGCTACAAAAGTATGAATGTCCTTTTTCATGCCTATCCAAAAAAATTATCTTCGAGTGTGAGCATATGTCTTCTGAAAGTTTGAATGTCCTGCAGTGGGGGATGAGTGCAACTCCACCAAAATGTGGCTTTTAAGGGTGGATGTTGGTGATATTACGACTATGTCCTTGTAGTGAAGAATCTCATCCTGCCACGAGTAGCCCTTGGTGGAATTTGGATCCGCCTGCAATTGAGTAATGAGTTGGGAGATCCAAGGATGTGAAAACCATTCCCTGCGAGCCGCTTCAATCCATTCTGGAATGGGAAGGGAAATTGCGAGCAGGGTACTTTCCTCCTCAAATTGGAGAGATAATGCATCTGCTACAATATTTTTGCACCCTTTCTTGTAAATTATCTCATAATCATAGCCCAACATTTTGGCGAGCCATTTATTTTGTTGTGGTGAGGATAGGCATTGCTCCAAAAAATATTTAAGACTTTGATGGTCTATGCGTATTTGGAAGCGTCGCCCGAATAAGTAAGGTCGCTAGGTATCTACTACATGTAAGATGGCCATCATCTCCTTCTCATAAGTAGATTGTCCCAGATTCTTCCCACTTAGTTTTTGGCTTGTGAAGACCAAGGGTCGACCTTCCTGCATTAAGACCACTGCAATACCCGTACCCAAAGCATCACATTCAATGACAAAAGATTTGGTGAAGTCGGGTAGTGCTAAGACTGGAGTGCAACACATGGCATTTTTTAGAGCTGTAAAGGCCTGTTTTGCATCATCATTCCAGAGGAATGAATTTTTCTTGAGGAGTTCAGTGAGGGGTCTCGCAATGTAACCATAATTGTGGACAAATTTGCGATAGTAGCCTGTGAGACCCAAAAATCCTCTCAAGCTCTTCAAGGTCTTAGCTTGAGGCCAATCCTGCATTGCCTGGATCTTTTTGGGGTCCACCCTGACACCTTCATGCCCCACAATGTGGCCCAAATACTCAACTTCTTCCATGCCAAAAGAACACTTGGACATCTTAACAAATAATTTATGCTCACGGAGCAGTTGCAAGAGCAGATCTACATGTTGAAGATGTGTGGCCCAAGTGCGATTGTAGATGAGGATGTCATCGAAGAAAACAAGGACAAATTTTCTGAGATATGGTTTGAGCAGGTGGTTCATAAGGCTCTGAAAAGTATATGGGGCATTACAAAGAGCGAATGGCATGACCAGGAACTCATAATGACCTTCATGAGTTCTGAAAGTTGTCTTTGGAATGTCGACTTCTTTCATGCGAATTTTGTGGTAGCCTGAGCGAAGATCAAGCTTAGTGAAGAATTGAACCCCATTTAGTTCATCCAACAAATCATCGACAACCGGGATGGGAAATTTATCTTTGACTGTCAACTTATTGAGGGCCCTGAAGTCTGGACACATACGCTATTCCCCATCTTTCTTGAGCACCATGACCACCGGTAATGAATAAGGACTAATGTTGGGACGAATGACGCCTGCTTCTAAAAGTTCCTTGATTATTTTTTCTATTTCATTCTTTTGGGCGAATGGATATCTATATGGGCACACATTTGGTGGTTGGGCCCCTGGGACCAAAGTGATGCTATGATCATGTTCCCCTCTCGAGGGTGGAAGCTCATGAGGCTTGTCAAAGACTAGCAAATGGTTATTTAAGATCTGTTGCATCTCAGGATGAATCAGAAGAGAATTGGGTTTGAAGGCCTAGATGGCATTAAATTTAGCTATAACTCCATGATGGCCCTTTTTTAATAATTTTTCCATCTGATGTGAGCTGATGATAGAGGGAGCGCCCGCCTGGAGTCCGCGGAGGGTATGTGTGTGGTTGTTCTGCTTAAAGCTCATATATAACTCCTGGAAATCCATTGTGATTGGGCCAAGTGTGCGAATCCATTCAGCACCTAGGACAACGTCGCACCCTCCCATGTGTATGGCAAACATGTGGGTCTTTATTTGATAATCCCCCATTTGAACTTTGACATTTTCACAGTGGTCTTCACATTTCATTGTTCCCCCATCAGCAATTTGGACTTGGAAGTTAGAAACTACTCATACAAAACAATGCACTGCTTCCGCGACTCTTTGATGGATAAAATTATGTGCACTTCCACTATCAATCAAGAATACTACTGGGCGATGCTTAATAAAACCTATAATTTTGAGAGTTTGAGGCTAAGAAATCCCTGCCAAAGCATGCAGCGAAATAACTGGTTCTTCAGGTACATTGTCCTTATGGTTGTCCTCTTCTTCCTCCTTTGGTTCCTCAAGTGGTGGGGCCTCCTCCGATTAGCTGTGATCAGTAGCATCAATTTGAAAAAATTTGGGCTCCTTGCATTTATGCCCGGGGGAGTATTTTTCATCACAGTGGTAACATAATCCCTGCTTTCTTCTTTCTGCCATTTCTGCAGGTGACACCTTTTGAACCTTAAGTGTTTGGGTAGTGCTGTGATCCTGTGGGGGTTGACCCTTGGCAGTGAAATTTGGGCGATTGGACTGGGCCACTAACACACATTCTACTTCACAAGCTATCCTGCAAGCCTCCAGCCATGAGGGAGGGTGGTGCAGTCGGATGTGAGCTTGTATGGCCTCTTTAAGACCATTGATAAAACATTCCGTGTAGAACTCATAGTGTAGACCTAAAGTGCAAAAAGCTAAGGCTTCAAAGGCTGTAATATATTCAACCACTATTCCAGTCTGTCAGAGCTTAGTGAAACAACCCAAAAAAGCAGAGTCGTGGTCAAAGCGATCCATAAGAGATTTTTTTAATGTGTCCCAAGTCAAGGGCCTTCCATAGCAACGTTGATGCCATTGCCACCATTTCCATCTTTCATTGTCCAAGTACATGTTCCCCACACTACGCTGAGTGGCATTATCTAGGATGTAATTCAGATTGAAATATTGCTCCATTTGTGTTATCCATGCTGCCAAGTGAGAGCCATCATATTTATGCATGTCCAGCTTGGGTGGTCGCGGACGGGATTGTTGGTGGGTGCCCCAGAGGTGAAGAGAGTGGCTAGACTCACCCTCACTGTGTTCATTGCCAATATATGCCTCCTTGCGGGCTTCCACCTTGCCCATAGAGAGTGTTGTAGTTACTTTCGTCAGCTACTCTTGGATGCCTTTCAAGGATGCTTCAAGGTTGTCCATCCTTTCATTCATCATAGCTTGAATGTACTAGAAATTTTTGGGACTGCCCGAATTTTTTTGGCACTAACAATTGAATGGTACCACCTTGCTCAACTCGTCATCCTGATTCTTATGGGCTAAGTCACCAATAAGCACCCCGGGGGATCTCAGACTTTTTTTTTTTTGAAAACTCCAAATGGAGTTTTACTCCTTGCTTAGGAATACTGTAATAGCCAAATCCTTGAAATGTCAATGCTGCAAAAAGTCCTGCAAAAATCAAGCCCAGGTATAGGAACCCACACAACTACTCAGATCTGGATGGTGGATCTGATGGATCTGAGAGATCTGAATGGCTGATTGGATAGATCTGAACAGCAGAATAGATTACTGCTGTAGATCTGATGGATCTAATAGATCTGAATGGTTGTTCTGATAAATCTGAACTGCAGGAATGATTGATGTTGCTGCAAAACCCCATTGATCTGGCAGAGATTATGCATGATCCAAAGATAGAGAAGGGAACTATGGTCTCGAGGAGTGTCAGGTGCTACAGATCGCAATATACATAAGGGTTTGGCAGTAGTACTCGGCCAAATTTTTCAGGGCACTAACCAAGGAGGATCAATTGTACCCTTAGCCATACAACCCGACTACCCTATCGTACGAGTGAGTAATCTCTACAAGTGTTGTTCTCGGTGTATTGTAGTAGCAAGACAGCTGACGGTTTGTCTATGGCGAGGTATCAAGGGAGCTAGGGGGCTTCCGATATACCCAGAGGGTACTTGGAAGATAGTCTGTGCGCGGTTCTGTCTAATGCGCTACTACTCGAAGGGGTACCCACAAGGGTTACAAGGGAGTCCAACAAGCGTGACCACCTCTTGTATTTCCTGTTTGCATGCCTCCCCAAATCCACAGGTTTATGCGCTCAACGACAGATCTTGTGGTTTAAAGACGCCAGAACACATCTCCAGCCAAAAAAAAAATTGCTAAAAAATGGAGATCCCACCGGCCCTGGAAAGTGCTATGATATCACTTGTTATGCTCTTAATCTACAAGACGATACTTAAATACCAAATATGCAAGGAAATATACCCAGAACATAGAACAAGAGCAATAATAGCAAGTATTTTATTATTCAGAAAGCAAAGTTCACTTGCCTCTTCGAGGGGGAAACCTCCAATAGAGCTGAGCTCGATTACAAAATAAGACATGATACTCCTCGCAGGGAGTCTCTATCCTTTATATAGGATTCATACATGCAATACCATGGGGCAATATCATGGTTCTTATTAATACCATCTATCTAATACCATGGCCCATTTGCAACTAACTGTGGTCCCTTCATTAAATGCGGGTTAACCACTTACCAATTATTAATATGGGCTTTATTGACTCTTTACTTAACTATAACTATGACTCGATCCTATTACATAAATAAGGGGGTTAGGGTGGGACCCTAACATCATCTAAGTAGACTATAACAGACTCATCAAGAAATGGCCTCAACACATCATTCATCACACACATGAATGTAGCAGGAGCATTACATAAACCTAAAGGCATAATTATCCATTCAAACAAACCTTGTTCTATTTTGAATGATGTCTTCCAAATGTCTCCTTCAACTATTCTAATTTGATGGTAGCCACTCCTAAAATCCAACTCAGTAAAATACTTTGCATATTTCAATTGATCAAGTAAATAATCTATTCTAAGCAATGGGTAACGATTCTTTACTGTAATTTTATTCAATGCACGGAAGTCCACACACATGCGCCATGTTCCATCCTTCTTTGGCACCAAGACAATAGGTGAACCACATGGCGAGAAAGATGGTTTGATGATCCCTTTATCCACAACCTCTTGAATTTTCTTCTTAATTTTTGCACTTTCCATCATTGACATCATGTACATGCCAATGTTAGGAAGAGGACAATCTTGCTGCAACTGTATCTCATGTTGGATTCCTCTCTTGGGAGGTAATCCCTTTGGTTCCTGAAACATCTCATCATATTGGTTAACTACATCAACCAATTCGGATTTCAATTTTGAATCACAACCTTTAAAAGCTTCATTATCAACATCATTCTTAGGTTCGATCATTAGAAGCACAAAATTCTTGCTTGAATTCACTAGTCTTTTCATCTACCCCGCATTAACAAGTGAAAGATTTAACTTCTTGCTATGAGCTCTCACAATATATTCTACTCCATATTTGAACAAATGGTATTTTTTTCAAGTCTACGGAAGATATATTTTATGTCATAGAGGTACGGGCTGCCTAAAACTATGCCACATATGTCTAATGGCACAACATCAAGCTCCACTTCATCTATGAAATTTGAGTAATGGAGAATTTCAGTTTACACTTTCTAGTAACCTGCAATTTTGCATTGTCACACACTCATCCAAGTGGATACGGTTTATGATGTGGAATGGTTTCCAATTTTAAACTTTTGAAAATGTTTTCAGAGATAATATTGGCTTGAGAGCCACTATCGAAAAGTGTATCAATTTTGCTATGTTTTTAGATTACCCTTATGTGAAAAAGTTATATCCTCTTCTTTTCATTTGGAGTTTCATTTTGTGAATTTGAAGAACTAGTGCTAGAAATGGATTCTTTTCCTTTTATTCCCATGGCTGTAATTTTAGTTTTATCACCCGAATCAGATCCCAAATCCTGTTGAGTAGTTGCAGTTGTCTTTTGTTTTCCCTTGTTGAATTTTTTTGGTTTCATTTCGGGATGAAGCTTCCAACAAAGAGCTTCATCGTGAAATTCTTTGGAACAATGTTTGCATGTTAATTTCTCTCCTTCCTTATTGATAGATGCATTTTTCTTTCCCCTCCCTTTGAATCCCTTTTCTTCTCCTTTACTCTTAAATGGATTTTTACTACCTTCTTCTAGAGTGTTTTTCCCTCTTGCCTCAAGATGATTGGCTTGCACACACACATCATCTAGATTATTGGGATTAAACATTAAGATAGTATGCCTAAGGTAACTATGTAAACCCTCTATGTACTTCAGCAATGTGTCTTGCGATTGCAAATCTACACCTAACATTAAAGACCTTTTTCTAAATTCTTGGGTGTAATCTTGCACATTTTGACCTTTAAGCCATCTAAATCTTTGCCAATTCATGATGGCTTTCTGCATATAAGCTAGAGGGTAGAATTGTCTTTTAATTACAGCAATGAAATCAACCAAGAAATTGAGATCTTACCATGTTTTTTTATCTCCTCTTGTGTCTTTTATTCCCACCATACTAGTGTTTCAGCCTCCATTCTCAAGGAAGCTAATTGAATATTTATGTCATCCTCTTGAAGGTTTTGAATTTTGCAATAGACCTCCAACTAATGAATCCAATTATCAAGCTTCTCTACATTCTCTTCACCATTATACATGGGCAACTCAAAGTTAACGTCAAGTTTTAATAAGGGTGATTTACTAGTTCCTTTTGAGGTATGTTGATGAGTATGAGTAAGGGTTGTGTTAGTGGAAGAGGGTGAAGTTGCTTGTGAAGAATATGGTGGAGAGGGTGGAGGTTTATCTCCATTTCCATTACCTCCTCCTAAAGAACCTTCTCCTTTGGGAGGTTTGGAGCTTTCACCTTGCAGCGTGGTATTCCTCTCTTTATAGAGGACCTTCACCATCTCTGTCATATCAAAGAAAGCCTTCCTGAAGACCTTCTCATCTTCTGTCATGTTTGTAGGTTCTCCTTCATGATGCATGCTCTCTAGAGTCTAAACTAAAACTTGAGGATGAACTGGTGTTGGATATTGTGGCAACCTTTGCCTCCTTCCCCTTGACCCAACTTCAAGGCTTCCAAATAGCTTCCCTTCTCCTCTTTTGAGTTTTAACCTTGTAAGCATGACATAAACTTGCAAAAAGTTAAATCCTTCTTGAAAAAATCAAACCTAGTGCTTTGATACCAAAATAATCTTATTAAGAATATTAGTTTGTTGTGCTAAGATCCTCCTCACATTAGAAACAAAATGATATTCATGTGCTTAAGGATTCATGAGTTTTGCAAGTGAAAAATCAGTTTTTATGTTAATTTTATGATAAATTTTAACATAAATAAGAGACTAAATAGTAGCATAAAAATGTACAAAACATCACCAAAAACACATCACAACAGGAACATGATGAAGGATTTCAGCCCTCCTGGAATACGTCTCCTTGGTCTAGCTTTAAATGGCTTGGGCCTCTCTGTTATGCTAACATGTGTAAAAATATGTGTTTACAATGCTCAAATGCTTCTGAAACATACTCCAATGAGTCCAAAATGTCCAAAAAAGGCTACCTAGCCTCTTTATGCACCCAATTGGGTCGAAAACTGGAGAAGTTATTACCTCTCCTAGTTTTCCCACTATTCGCTCTACATTTTCCCCAAAATATGGCATCATCCTACAATTTCGCCCGCCAAGCACTCTAATGGAACGACAATTTCGCCAAAAACTGGAAGAAATTTTTGAATCATTAAAAAGACCTCTAACGCTTCACTTCTAAAAATTTTGGCCACATGAGGGGGCCACGTGCCCAAGGGCTAAGGCCAACAGCCCACCCCCCTAGTCAACCCCCCCACTCCACCTCCATCGTAGCGTTCACATGGGTGGTTAACATTAGTTTGGGGCCCTAGTTAGCCCCTAACCATGGTCTTTGGACCGAGGTCAGGGTTAACCACAGTCCCCATTCCCCAAATGCATGTGATTTAACTTTAAATAGAACGTGTCATACATTATAGTTAAGAACCATGGTGTAGGCAGTGTGGTAAGGCCTTGTGTTGTGCGTTGGGAGGTGTCGATTTTGAATCTTGTGGCCTCTGCTCGGTCGTTGAAGCAACTTTTAGTGGCCTCCCAGACTGCCACGTGGCAGCCTCTGCCTCGGCCACGTGTCAGACTGTGGTTGGCCACTATTCCAACCAATAAAAAGGCACAAATTCTAACCAATTCCAAGGTGCCACTTGGCACGATCCGATTCACTGAGAAAACCTTGACTCAGTCAATTACCTAGTCAGCACCATGGCATCAATACGGACTACTAACTGGGTTGTCCATTTTTTTTTAAATTTCCTTGTTTGAGAACACGAACAAGAGAACACGAACAAAACATGTTTCTGGGAGCATACGGTGTCTATTTCGCGCGAAACGAGTTGCATCGGATTCAAGATGAAGAGCGCTACATGGTCATTCAGGTTCCATGCCATTCTAATGACTTTGATTTTTTAGCATAATTTTGAGCATCTTATCAACAACCCTGCCACCCTGGAGTATTTTTCAGGATACAACCTGAATGAGACTTCACTCTCCTGCCTTGCACCATCCAACCACCCTTAAATAAAATTGAAATATAAATTGTGGGCTCTCTTACCAGGAACGATGACCCACTCACAAAATGTTCAATAAATCCCTTACTACTAATATGTGCTTTAGATATATAATGAACCACAGACTTCAAAAATTGCTACCAAATATGTGAGAATGAAACTGAGCAACATGTACCTCAAATATTCTGATGTAATGATGACTTCCACTCTCATGATGATTGAATGTGCCTTTACTATAGAACTAACCTTTACCTTCACTATCTCAAATATTAGTGCTTGTGCCTTAACTGTTGGAGATGAATTCTCTTCATAAGTGATCTGCCCCTTATCAATAGTTGTTGTGACCTATTATTGTAATAACCTTGACCCTAAAGAATTTTGATTTGAAACCCTTATTCAACTCAAGCTCAAAATAATCTGAGGTTAAGCAACACCAAGAGTCCTTGATGTAGCTCAGATTAGATGTATGTAACTACTAGTCAAATGTCAAAGCACTTTTGCTACAATATACAAAGTGCAATATAACTTTGCCATGATTCACTTGTTAAGGGAAGGGTTTGAATGCTTCATATTATACTTATAAGAGAGACTGCGGTATTCAATAGGTTTTTCAAACCAATCAAGCTCAAGCCCTTAAGACTAAGGAAAA
The DNA here is from genome assembly GCA_000404065.3 of Pinus taeda. Classification (NCBI taxonomy): domain Eukaryota; kingdom Viridiplantae; phylum Streptophyta; class Pinopsida; order Pinales; family Pinaceae; genus Pinus; species Pinus taeda. Next base: position 156,090 of record APFE030019864.1, read on the forward strand.
ATTTGAAGACAATGCCCACAAAATAATAACAAGGAGGCTCCAATGGTAGATAAATGTGCTAGTAAGTTTATCTTCAGATGATGTCACAAGAATAAACTTTAGAATTAGCCTTACCTCATTCCACATGATTGCTATAGAAAATAAGCCTTACAAGGATGTCGAGTTACCTTTGTGATCAGACCAAACTCCACCTTGAATATTCAAGAGAGAGATGAGAGTATTCATGCACAACTACTTTAAAACAATCCATTGAACAATCTGCAAGATTCTCGTATGGGCTCATATTTATATCTCGGTGAGTGACATCAAAGGAACTCAAATAGAACATAAGATAAGGAGTTTGAAGCTCAATCCTTAAGATGATATGTGTAGCCTAGAGATTCGATCTACTTTAGATACATAAGGACACAGTGAAGCAGAGATAAAACACTTGAATATTCGATTAATCTTCAAGGATTTTCCCTAAAATTTCTCCAAAGGACTTGTTAATCTTTTGCTCAAACTAGACCTATCACATAAGGTTGAACGCTATGATAAACGTCCCTCAAAGCTTCCTCAGAAGATAAGGCCTGATCTCCTTCAAACATGTATAACCTCAAAAACTTCTAGTGAAGATCCCGACAACATTAGACAGAGATATCACTTGAAAATGCCTCATAATTGTGCAGGAAGGAGGCCAAAAATTCCTCTGCAAAAGGCTTCAAAACATGTCTCTGATTGCCTCAGACGATGTCGAATAAGCTCAGGAAATGCTCAAAAATCCAGTGAAGGACCATAGCCCAAAAGGATAAACATTAAGCCCAAGAACTTCATAACTTCAACCTCTACTTTAGATATGCTAGACTACTTTTGGCTACAGATGATTTTAGAAAACTTGAGTTTAGATCATCATTCAATCCATGCATTTTTGGAGGAGACGAGTGTTTTTATATAGATATTGAAGAGGTATCATTGAGGGAGTGGACTTGTACAGATTGTTGGGAAAATTGAAATTGAAATTTTTATTTTTGGAGCCAAAAACCCCACAATTGTTTGAGCCGACTTACACTTTTTGGAGGTAGTCATTTCAAATTGAATTTTGAACCCCACAAACAATAGGATCAAAATAATATTTTGACCACAAAATATTTAATTTTAATCCTTCAATGAAAGTCCTTCTTGGCCTCATGATTTGTGCAATTTTTTTAGCTAGTGATAAGTTACAACGTCATTTCCTTTTGGGGACTTTGACCACAGAAAAGGGGGCTTCAATCTATAATCGAGCATATCTTCGCAATTGAAATGAATGACGAGGCATGCCATATATCGTTGGAATCGACAATAACGAGAATCATCTAATGAAGGTGATCTTGACCTTGAAATACTTGATTTTCCTTGTCATCTTTGTCATCAAATGTGGGGCTTGCTGAGATTTTTGGTTTTAATAAATTGGGCAAAAATCTCATGTAGGTGACAGCAATAGGATTTGTTGCTATATTAGCTCCATATTGTTGAGGAGGAGTTAATGCATCCTATATTTGTTGTGAGAGAATTTATGAGTCAGTTTTATTCTCTTAGCTATAAAAATATATGCTCGTACAGGATATTGGGTATGGTAGAGAGAGTGTGTGAGGAAATAAATTATTGTAATCTCTTGTTTAATAATAAGATTGCCGATGCCTCTATTTGGTGGACGTAGCCCAGACTGGTTGGGTGAACCACGTTAAATCCTTGTGTTATCTTTGTATGATTTTATATGCTATGTATGTCTATTAATTTCCGCTGCGCACTGTTTAATCCAACAATTGGTATCAAAGCGTGTTGAGGAGCCGGTGCGTGTGACAGAGCTGCTGAAGGTGGAGTTTTGGCGATTGGCGCGGTTTCGAGCGAGACAGTCGCGCCAATTTTAGACAGTGAACGAGTTGGCGCGTTTATTTCGGAACAGGCACGCCAATTAGCGCGGATCCAAGCTTAATACTCGCGCCAAAGCGCCAGTATCCCGATTGGCGTGGATCCGACGGGTTTAAGCACGCCAATTTTGTTACTCTGACCGATTTTGCTTTTGGCGTGGATCATCTGCTGTTGAGGAAGCGCCAAGACCCTTTCGGCGCGCCAAGCGAGGATCGCTTTGGTAAAACTGCAATTTTGTTATTTGTTTTTTATTTGTAATCTGCAGTTTGTACAGCAGAGGGATTGTATGATAAGATAAAGGCAGTATAGAAGGCGAAGGCATTTTTTGTTAAATATTAATTTGATTTATTAACAAGTTGGAATTGGAGATTGTTTGGTTGGTACAATATGGCAAAAACTCAAAGTGCTCGTTTTGAGATCGAGAAGTCCAATGGCAAAAACAAATTCGAGATCTGGAAGGTGAAGGTGTATGATCTGCTTGTGCAACAAGGCATGGCGAAAGCGTTGATAGGAAAATCCAAATAGCCTTACAACATGACAGATGATGAGTGGACCGATTTGGATGAAAGAGCATTGAGCGCTATTTGACTGTGTTTGGCGGATGATGTTTTGTTTAACATCGTGTTGGAGAAAATGGCTACTGGTTTGTGGACAAAGCTTGAGAAGTTGTACATGAAAAAATCCTTAACCAATAGGATTCTCCTGAAGCGACAGTTGTACAGTTTGCGAATGAAAGAAGGTACATCGATTACTGATCATTTGAATACTTTTAATACTCTCCTCGTGCAATTAGAAAGTATAGAAGTAAAATTTGAATCAGAAGATAAAGCTATAACTTTATTGTGCTCGTTGCCCGAGTCATGGGATCATTTTGTTACTTCAATAAGTCTTAGTTCATTAGAAACCCTTGAGTTTGATGATGTAGTTGCATCTTTATTATCTGAAGAAACAACGAAAAGGTCGAATTTAGAAACCTCTACATCAGAAGCAATGATGGTCAGAGGTCGTTCTACAAAGGAGAATTGTGCAAACATGTTCACAAAACCAGTTTTGTTAGAGAAGCTACGTTGGTGTTTGGCTTCTCTTGGCTTGCAGAAAAGATAAAAATAATAAAGAAACGGGGTATCAGGGTAATTGTTGTCAAAGTGGAGATTGTTGAGATTTTCGGTTTTAATAAATTGGGCAAAAATCTACTGTAGGTGACAACAATAGGATTTGTTGCTATATTAGCTCCATATTGTTGAGGAGGACTTAATACATCCTATATTTGTTGTGAGAGAATTTATGAGTCAGTTTTATTCTCTTAGCTATAAAAATAAATGCCCATACAAGATATTGGGTATGGTAGAGAGAGTGTATGGCTATGAAACAAACCTAAAAACAATAATGCACATGCACTACAACCCCTAAAGGCCAAACTCTACTCACCACCCCATAATCCTATTTTAAAAACATCCAACTTTTATTACAAATTGATTAATACATTTAAACACAATTAATATATTTAATAAGTAAAATCAAACACTGAAAACTAATATATTTAATAACTTAAGTGAAACAAATTTGTTTCACATCATTAAATTAAAAAATGTTCATTATGCACACTCAACTCTCAAAACACATATCCGTTTGTGAAATTAAGACCTCACATAACATTGACAATCCACATATAAAAAAAATGTGTGAAGTGCAAGTTGTTATCAAAACTTGCTGAAAAATCACATTAGATATTCTAAACTCTACCTCTTTCATAATTGTTTTCCTCGTAAAGATTTATATGGTGTAATGTGTTTGCCTCACATTAACACAAATCTAATATGATGTATTTTTCATTTTATATTTTACTTTGTGATTTAATATTTAAGCCGATAGGCCTTTCTTTTGAATCAGGGCACCTCCCATTTTCATCTACCTTCTCTCTGGTTGACATTTGTGCAGAGGTCTTTGTGTTCACCACCCTCCTCTCCGCTTAACAGTTGTGCACCAATAATTATACTCACCATATTTACGCCATAATTCCAGGGCATATTTCCTGGGTCTCTAAAGTTGGGACCTGTCAAAAGATGCGATGAGTTCGATTTCTTGAAATTACAGAGATCAGGGATCCATTCGCCGCGAGCCAACTCTAACGCAGATGATGGAAAATATCAATCGTTTGTTCGAAGAATTTTTCCTGCCATAGACTGATCTGGGCCTAATGGATAATTTTCGAGTCCCTTACACTATTATGGAGGATGAGAAGTCGTATAAGTTGCGGTTCGACATGCTTGGGCTGAGCAAAGAAGAGGTCAAGGTGGGCATCGAGGATGGAACCCTCGTCATCAAAGGCGAACAGAGCGAGGAGTTGCAGAAGGACAATTGGATCTCCAAACAATAGAGGAGATATTGAATACTAATCATGCTCAGAACTTATCCTACAATATAAGTCATATAATAAGATATCAGTTATGAGTTTATATTGCAGTCTTGTTTTGAATTAATCTACAATACAAGACATCTATTTAATTACTCAGCGAAATATTAATTTAAAAATGTGTTCCATTTTTTTTTTATATCCTCTCAAGTTTTAACAAAATATATGAACTTTCCATATTTTGGATTTAAGCAATTAAAGCTTTAAACTTTTAAATTTTATTATTTTTTTTAGCATTTTTAGTCTTCACTCTGGAATGTGCCTAAGAAAGAGATGTAGTTGAATTAGTTCACGAGTACCAACAAATTAAACCAATATAAAATAAAATAAAAATAAGCACACTACCTGTCCTCCATAGGGATGATAGTTTTATTCTCAAAGGCTTCGAACTATCTCATGTTGCTACTTTGAAGTGCAACATTTTTACTTATAATTAACAATAACTAACCAAAGCAATCACTGAGATGGTTTCAAGCAAGTGCCTGCTAGTTAAATACCTCAATTCAAGCTAATTAAGTATATGAATTCATATCAATGTTGACTTACATGAGAGAAAATTTAGGGAAAAAAATAACACTTAAATATGTAATTATTGATTTCAAAAACATTAAAAATTTGGAAAATCCAAACCTAATAACAATTCTCCCAACATGAAATAGGTGGAGGGGGAGAATTTTTTCTCTTGGGCTGAGCTCTAGGAGAAGCGACTAGGGTTTGGAACAGGGGCAATATAAGCGAGCTGGTAACTATGGAGGGGCATGGAGGAGGGAGCTCCACTCCCTCCTACAGCAACATGGTTTCAAATAGAGGCAGAGAGATGAGTCTGCACAATCTCCGGAATTCAACGGGGGATGAGACAAAGACAACTGGTACCCAAAAGCCGGAAACCATGAAAAGGAAGGGACCCACAAGGAGGCGCGAAAGGAAACGAAAGCAAGAGACAGTAGTCAAAGAATGGAGGGTAGATCTACAACGGGACCCTGCAAGCCCAAGTCTAATATCAAACCCCGTGTGGTTTTAAATGATCCTGCTCTACAAGTGCACAGAGAACACATGGCAACCTATGTGATCATACGCAAGTTTATGGATATTTGGCCCACGGAGAAAGCTCTATACACATGGATAAGAAAAAACTGGAAACCAAAAGGAGAAATAACTATACATCTAGGGTCCAAGGGTTTTTTTACAGTGGTTTTCACTAACCTGGAGGATAAAGACAAAGTTTTTGAAGGAGGACCCTACTTTTATGCTACTGCAGGCCTCTACATGCGACCTTGGATGATGAACTTTGTTCCGGAGCGAGAAACGTTCACATTTGTCTCGACATGGATTATATTATATTCCTTACCTTTAGATTACTGGCTGCCGGAATCCTTAAAAGCTATAGGTAATAAATTAGGACATTTTATAAAGATATCAAAGGCAACTCTGCGAGGAAAATATACGTCCTTCGCCCGCATATGTGTAGAAATGGACTTATCGGGAGCACTCCCGGATGAAATCATCCTAGAAGTATACAATGAGGAATGGGTACAGGCGGTCGACTATGAACACATCCCATTCAGATGCCGCAAATGTCATGAACATGGGCACCTCTTCAGAGACTTCCCACTCAACAAAAGAGAGGACAACATGAAAAACAACACAAGAAAAGACCTTGAAGGTTTCACCAAAGTGGGAGGCAAAGGGGAAGGAGGGGGAAAAAGCACCAAAAGAAACCTAGTGAGAACAAGCTACCAAGTCACAATAGCTTCAACATTTTAGAAGAAGAGGGGGGAGATAATGGAAAGAATAAGGAACCGGAGGACATTCATATAGGGAAAGAAAAAGAGGATAACATGGATATCATACAAGTAAACAATGAACTAAAGGAGGACTCATCAAGCACTATGGGACTTAAAAGGGACCAGGAGATTACCCCATGTGAAGGAGGAATGAAGGACCAAGACCTACAGGAGATTCTTGAAAGGGATAACCTTGAAATAGAAAAGTTTCTAGAACAAGGAACTAACAAAGGGATTGACTCTCTGCGTCAAGAGGAGTTTGATAGAGTACAACAGCTATTCCTCTGAAGGTCTCAAACAAAGGCTACAGGTGTCAAAAGGAACTATGACAACCAGGAGAATAAAGGGGTCAAACCAATGGATAGTACATCAGGGCACTCCATCAAAAACCCAGGGAAGAAAAGAGGAAGAAGGAGATAGAATGATCTCCTATCAGAATGTGGGAAAATCCTGATTAATTCAGGTAAGATGAAATATCTCACTAGTTACTCTTTCACTAACGCATCATTATGAAGCTCACAACCTGGAACATTAGGGGGCTAGGTAGTAAAAGAAAACAAAGAAATCTCAGTAACAGAATAAAAGAAGAAAAATCGAACATGATGTTTATTCAGGAAACAAAATGCTCAGTAGATCAGATTAGAGAAATACATAGCAAATGGCTTAACAACTATGAGTACCTTGAAGTCAAAGCAAATAACACAGTGGGGGGAATTCTCCCCCTATGGAATCCTCAGAAATTTGAGATCATGGATGTTGAGGCAACCAGAAACCACCTTTCAATGGTAATACAACCATTGGGGGACAAGGATTGTTAGTTAATCACAAATGTCTAGGGTCCTCAACTTCTAGAAGACAAAATAAGGCTCCTCGCCTCTCTGGAGGAACTGAGAAAGAGACACTCAGTTATCCCTGGATTATGGGAGGGGACTTTAACATGATCAGATCTCTCACAGAGAAAAAAGAAGGAAGCAGATTGTTGGGACGAGACTCACTTGCCTTCCAGAACTTCTTAGACAACATGAAACTGGTGGATATGGACACAAATAATAGCACCTTCACTTGGAATAACAGGAGAGGGGTCACTTCTCAAGTTGCCTCGAAATTAGATAGATTCATAATCTCAGAGAATCTCCTGCTCTCCAGTCACACTATGACAGCCTGGATCCTTCCTTTTGGAGGCTCGGACCACTGGCCCATCCAGCTGGAAGCTTCTTTCATTGGAACCCCGAGAAATAGACCTTTCAGGTTCGAAAATGCCTAGCTAACTCACCCTGACTTCATCACTAATATTGGAAATTGGTGGGCGGAAGACATGCCCACCCAAGGTACAAAAATGTTCCTCCTGCATCATAGACTCAAACATAGCAAACAAAGGCTCAAAGAATGGAACGGAAATGAGTTTGGAAAAAATTTTAAAGCCAAAGGAGAAGTGGAAAGAAAATTACAAGAAACTAATCAAATTCTCATCACGGAAGGATTCACAGAGGAAATGAAAATGTAAGCGGACTCTCTACAACAAGAATGGGACAATAGATGTCAGTAGGAGAAAATCTTCTGAAGACAGAAATCAAGAGTACAATGGATCAAAGAAGGGGAGAGAAATACCAAGTTCTTCCACAAGTCTACCTTGAAACATAGGGCTCATAATAGGATTACAAAACTCATAGATACTCAAGGGAAAGAGTTAAACACTCACAAGGAAATGGAATATGTTCTAGTTCAACATCTTCAAAGCATAGCAGAGGAAACCATTGCAAACAGATCTCAATTCATTAACAGCTTCACAAAGAATATTCCAACTCTGGTGACCAGGGAATATAATTACAATCTTAACAAGCCAGTAACGGAGGAAGAGGTCAATGAAGTAATCAAAGAGAAGCACAACGAGAAAGCTCCAGGCCTAGATGGTTTCAATGTAGACTTCTTCAAAACATGTTGGGATACAGTCAAACATGACATTCTTGATGTGGTGGATGACTCGAGAAAATCAAGAACAGTTCTTAGAGGGATTAATGAATCCTTCATAGCATTGATACCTAAACACAAAAAAGCCATGACACCAGACAGATTCAAACCCATAACTTTATGCAATGTGGTGTACAAAATCATATCCAAAGTTATTGCTAACAGACTCAAACCTCTACTTCCAATGCTCGTATCAAAGGAGCAGGCCGGATATGTGGAAGGTAGACAAATTCTCAATAATATCATCCAAGCTCACGAATTGGTTCATTCCCTCAAGACCAATAAGCAAGTAGGTATGATAATACAGTTGGACATAGCGAAAGCTTATGATAAGCTAAGTTGGCCCTACATAAGGGAAATTCTTAAAGCTTATGGCTTTGACCACAACTGGATAAAAAGTGGGTCATGGCCCTGGTAACCACAGCGAGTTGCTCAATCCTTCTCAATGGCTCTCCATCAAGAACCTTCAGGCCATCAAGGGGCCTTAGGCAAGGAGATCCTCTTTCCCCATTTCTCTACTTTCTCATGATGGAAGGATTGGGCAGAATGACCAATTCAACCAAGGAGGAAGGAAGAATCAAGGGACTAAAACTCACTCAGTATGGGGACACATTGACTCATCAACAATTTGTGGATGACACTATAGTTCAAGGCACACCCACAGTCAAGGAAGCCAAATCCTTCAAACAAATCCTGCATGCTTTCGCAATCGCTGCTGGCATGGAGGTAAGCCTCACAAAATCAAAAGTTTTCTTTTTCAATACAGATATTTCTATTCAAAGACATCTCTCCAGAATTCTTGGATTTCAAAGAGACCATCTTCCCTCCAAATATTTGGGAATGCCTCTCACTGACAAACCCATAAGTAAGGAATTTTGGGAGCCAGTCACAAATAAACTGAAGGACAAAGTCAACAACTAGACTAGCAGATCTTTGAATTTCGCAAGAAGGCTAATTCTTACAAAGGTTGTACTACAAACCATTCCAGTTTTCATGTTTTCAGCCTTTCCTGTCCCAAAAGGAGTTTTACAGCAGATCAGGGATATTCAAAGAAACTTTCTTTGGGGTAAAGGGGAAGAGAAAAAGAAATGGGCCCTGGTTGCGTGGGACAAGCTTTGCATACCTAAAACACATGGTGGTTTAGGTCTCCACGACCCAGACACCCTAAGCAAAGTCTTGGGGGCAAAACTATGGTGGAGATGGCTAAAGGAAACGAACAACCCATGGGCTAAGCTTTGGAGACAAAAATATGTAATGGATTGGCAGGAAAAGGACCACATTTGGATGACAGGACACATCAGGGGTTCCCAAATGTGGAATAATGCGTGGGAAACCAAAGCCTTAGTTCAAAATCATAGTTTCTAGGAGATCAGAAATGGGAATTTAGCCTATTTCTGGGAGGACAACTGACAGCAGAAACATAACCTCTACAAAGAAGGTCTAGACATCATAAAAAATGACACCATTAACAAAGGACTAAAAAGGGTAAGTGACTTTTGGGACCAATCAAGAGACAAAGGGAAATGGAGAATTTGGAAGATACCATAATACAGTAAAGAGACCCCTCTACAATCCCAAGCTAAAGTTCTTGAAAAGATTATGGAAAAGAGGCAAATTTTGACTTCAACCTCGAATGATCTACTAAGATGGGGTAGAAACAATGAGGGCATCTTCAAATTCAAAGAAGCCAAAAGAATAGTCACTAGACCTGACCATCCATACCCTGACAAGACTTGGAAAGACCTTTGGAGCAACCCACACTGGATGAAGATCAAGTTGTTCATGTGGCTAGTTCAACATAAAAAGATTTTGACTTGGGAAAATCTTAGGAAAAGAGGTTTTGTTGGCCCTTCAAAATGCTAGTTATGTGGTTTGCAGGAGGAGACCATGGATCACCTTCTCAACCTTTCTTCGTTCAACTCCTCCATATGGAATTGGGTAACATCTATCTTCAACCACACAGTTAGGAGGGAAAATGACATTATTGTAACTTTAAAGAATTGGAGGAAAGACTTCTCGGATAATGAGACAGTCAATTTAGCCTGGACACTGACTCCAAGATTTTTAATCTGGAATGTTTGGAAAGAACGTAACAAAAGGATCTTCAAAGCTAAATTTGGTTAAACTCAAAGCATCAGGGCTCAGATCCTAAAACAGCTCAAAGAAATAGTGAATGTCCTTCTGAAGCAACCTCCTAAGAAACCCCCGAGTCAAAGGGATGCTCATATTCTCGAATAGTTGGGACTCCAGTCTTATGTCCCTCCAGGCACCAAAAAGAAAGCAAGGCACACATCAGATCGAAAATCTTTTCTGGTAACCCCATCCCCATGGCTTCCTGAAGTTCAACATAGACGGCGCTTCAAAAGGAAACCCTGGGGATGTTGGTTACGGAGGAGTTATAAGAGATGAAGAGGGCAATATCAAAGTCATCTTTCACAGTCATTTGGGGAGGGAAACCAACAATATGGCAAAACTTATGGCCATTGAGCAAGGCTTAGAAACCCTTATGGACGACAATTTACATAATACAATCATAGAGGTAGACTCAGAATTAACGATTAACTTGGTCAAAAGGTTAAGTACTGGCATAGCACCAGACAAAGTTTCAAACCACTGGAGACTTTCGCAAGTATATCATCGAATTCAATCTCACCTCAGAATACTTATAACTCTAAGCTTTGTACATGTGTGCAGAGAAGCCAACAGAGTGGCAGATCGACTTGCTAATGAAGGGGTGACAGATACAAGAAAAACAAGTACTGCTCGTGGGAGTTGGTTCAAGCGGGACAACTACACGAGGAATGCAGCACTCTGGCTCGTGCAGACAGGGAGCATTATCAGCGCTTGAAGAGGAAACAGCCAACAAAACACTACGATGATGGATTTTAAGGGTTTAACTAACAGACAGCAGAGGCATGGTAGGCAAAGGAGAAAGAGCACGAAACCAGAACAGGGTAGTTTTGCTACAGTAAACATGGTTATCGAACGTCTGCTTAACCAAAAGTGGTTTTTCAGAAAAGCTTCTGATGCCACAAACTGTGGGACATGTGGCTCTAGGAAGAGAGAGAATACTGCCTTCATCGGGCAAGTATTCCTTGCTCTTCTCTCCAGCCCGATATCCCTCACAATCATTGGATCTTGTGGTAGAAGATCCAGGGCTGAGGTTTGTCGTGCTTGTTGGTGGGATCGTGATGGTTGTGCTATAGTTTCCCTGGTTATCGGGCGTCCGCATTACCACAAGCGGGTTTTCAAAAGTGCCTCTGATGCCACTAACCGTGCAACACGTGGCTCCAAGAAGAGTGAGAATACCGCCTTCATCGAGAGGGTATTCCTCGCGCATCTTTTTGGCCCGATATCCTTCACAACCGTAGGATCTTGTGGAAGCAGATCTATGGCTAAGGTTTGTCGTGCTTGTTAGGGGGTTCTAATTTTCTCTCATGTAAGTTCTCGGGCGGATCTTTGCTTGATGGTCTCTTTTTCACCATCATGTCTGCTCTTTGTCTTTGTTGGTCGTACGGTGTTGTGGGCCCTTGGCCTGGTTCTTGAGAATTTGACTCAACACCCCTACGTAGAGCGTATGTCAACTCTTTGACATTCTGTATTTTATGTAACCATTTTGTAGCTACATATGAATATAAGGTATGTTTCTTGCTTGAGCAAAAAAACAATTCTCCCAACGTTTTGACAAAATCTATGGACTTTCCATATTTTGTATTTAAGCGATTAAAGGTTTTAACTTTTTAATTTTATTGTTTTTTCTCATCCCTGCCACTATTCACTCAGGAATGTGTCTGAGAAAGAAATGTAGTTGCATTGGTTCTTGAGTGCCCTACCATAGAGGATACTCTTCTCCTACTCCTCACACTCCCAACGCTCTTGCTCTCCCTAGACTTGCTTGACTCAAAATTTTCTGCAACCATAAAGCTTGACTACTCTACTTCCCCTAAATCTCCCCTTCTTGAATCACTACACTGTAGTTGCAACACTCTGCATTTCAAACTCCTGTGCTACTCGATTTGGGTTGCAGAACAAGGAGGCTAGAGCACAATTTGTTGAAGATACACCAATTGCAGCGTGCAAGACTTGATTAATTAAATGTCAAGTCAATGGAAGGCATGTTATGTAGAGAACACATTCATTGTTTGGAATTTATTTTTCCAAATGTAAGTCTTCAATTTTTTGTTATGTATTATTTGGTAATTTTATGTGATTTGTGAACATATTTTTTTTTTTTAACAAGATCAATTACTTATATATTATAACAAACTTCGAGGACCCTGTCCTATTACATATGATAGGAAAAACAAAGAGGTGAGGATCCTAAATGGGTGCGCAGACCCTTGATCCTTGTTGATGAAATCACGAAGTGCAGATTGAAAGAGGTAACGACTATATTGCCACACAAAAGAACCTACTAACAGACAAAATTTACAATGCATATATCCTAAGGTTGTTGTTGGTTCACTGAGTCATCAGGCTAAGCTTCTTTTCTTGCGTTGGCCCTTGTCGATGTTTCTGCTTGCATGCTCTGAGTTAAGGTCTTGATGTGGGAGATTGCTTCCTCCATATGGTTGCATCTCTCCTTGAGGGCCTCAATCTCTGCTTTCTGCTTCTCCAACTTCTTTCTTTTGGACCCGCTGTCTGCTTGAAAGTCATCCTTGAGTTCGTTGAAGTGTTTGACGAATCTGGCAATCATAAAATAGTAGGCTTTGCACAGGGTGCATTCACTGTTAGTGATGACTTTCCCCAAGGGATTTGCTGCTGGCTCGCGGGTTTCCTGCTGATCTGCCATTTCAAAGACTTGGGGGAGTGCAGCAAGGCCAAGCTGCTGCTGAAGGGGGATACAGAGGGCGGAGGCGGCAGAGGAATGAGGAAGACGCTGAAAGGGGGAGAGCAAGGCGGAGTTCCTGCTCAGAAGAGGGACAGAGAAGGCGAAAGAGCTGATGGCAGCCTGAAGGTGAAAGAAGTCTGAAGAGCGAAAGCGCTAAAACAAGAAAACAGGAAAAAGATTAGTGCTAAAAATGAACCAAGGATCGAGAGAGCCAGAGGTTACCACGACAGAAGGAGGGCGGCCTCCACTCTCTGGCTGACTAGAAGCGACCTCATAAACTGATCTGCTCCGGATGAAGATTGATGCGCAAACCTTCGCTGCACTGGCCGACTTGTGAGGAGAGAATGGGGGACTGGTGAATTTAAAGGGAGATAAGGGGCTAGACAGAGGTTTCGGGCAGAGGAGCTTCCAGATAGTGAGGTCACTGAGCACCCTGTCGAAGATTTTATTGCAGGATAGAGCGATTTTGAAGCTAAGTCCGCTTTACTGGAGCTTGGAATTGGCGGCGAGGATCATGAGGTTCCTGGGCTCGTACCTGGACGAAGTGACATAGGTAATGTCGTTTACGTGGATCGAAGAGATGAGGATCTCTAAGGCGCAGTCGGAGAGATTTTCCAGGGGATTAGGGAACTTAGGGACGGGCGCATATCGGGAGGAATGATTGCTGATGAGCAGATTCTGAGGATTTGGGATGAGGTGGGACAAACTAAGGAATTGGTTTGACATAAATAATTTCGTTCTCTATGGCTTGGCCAGATGACCTGCTGGTTGCCTTGCTGGCTTGACAGTCTACCTCAGTGTTGTTGACTCTCAAAACATGTTTGAAGGTGGCGCCTCTTATTCCACTGGTGTTGTCCGTGATCCGATTCTTGATATTGTTGAAAGCAATTTGCTTAAATTCGCCCCCTGAAACCATGACTGTTATAAGAATAGCTGAGTCTCCCATAATGATTGGGTTTTGAATGTTTAGTCTCTTCAGAATTGAGGTACCCAGAAAAACACTGTAGGCCTCGACTTTGTTGTTAGTCATGTTGCCCAAGCCCCATTCATAAGTGACCATGACTTTGCCCTGATGATCCTTTATAACTCCCCCTGCACCTGCTTTTCTGGGATTATTTTTGGAAGCTCCCTCAAACTGGAGGGTAGGCCTCTTTTCGTCTAAGATCCATTGAGTGACTTCCTCTTTGGTGCCTCTGAGTTTCCACTCCTTCCTTTTCTGGCATAGATTGGAGGTAGTGTAGTTTCTTTTGTCCAAGCTGAGACTGAATTTGCTATACCATTCTGTCTCGCTTTTGTTCCAGCTTTCTTGATCTGGTTGAGACATTCCATTGGCACTTATAGTCTCAGAGATGAGCGCTATTGTTTTTTCCAAAGTGTTGGAGATGCTGGGCTTCCTATTGTTGAAAATACATGTATTACGGGTGATCCAAATTTGCCAACAGAGAGTTGAGGGAATGCTATTCAACAGTCTAATGATAAGATTCTTATTTTTCTTGGGATAAGGGTAGCATTTTCCCCAATTTTTTTGAAGAGAAGTGATCTGGTCGGGTGTTTCTGCTCTACTTAGGGGGCTGATGATGAGCTTCCAGCAGCTTTGAGCGAAAGGGCACTCAAGGAAAAGGTGTTGGTTGCTTTCTTCATCGGCTCGACAAAGACAACATATTGAGGGACCAAGAATGCCTCTTTTTTTGAGATTTTCAGCCGTGAGGATTTTACCTTTAAGAAGAGTCCAATTAAAGAACTTTACCTTCGGGAGACATTCTGATTTCCAAACCACTTTGTGAGGAGCCCAATTGTTGGTGACCATGGCGTTCTGGAGAAGCTTATAACCGTCTTTAACTGTGTAAATCCCTCTATTGGGGTCCCAAACATACATGTCCTCTGTCGTTTTGTTTATGGGGGCTGAACCTGAGAGAGAAGTCTTGAGCTCAGTCCAAAGGTCCCTCAGTTCGATTGGAGGGGAGAGGCGCTTCCAGTCCTGCCAATTGTTATGATCCCAAGTGGATATGTCATATAAGGAATTCAAGTTTTTTTATTCCATCCAAATTTGGAGAGGTCTGAAGTTTTGAATTAAGTTCTTGGGTCTTACTCCCATGATTCTATCCGCCCAGATATTGATCTCTCTTCCACTTCCCGGCACTCTGGATATGTGATTTCTGAAATGAGGGAGGGCTTTTCTGATGAGCTTCCAAACTGGAGTGCACTGCATATCCATTATTGTTTCTGAGAGGATGTTAGAATTGGGGCCATTCAGATATTTCCTTTTGATGACCTCTGCCCACCAAGAGCCTTTCCCAATGAGAATTCTCCATATTAGTTTGAATCCCATCGCCATGTTGGAGAGACTTGGAATTTTTATTCCTAGTCCTCCTTTTCCAAACGGGAGGGTAACTTGATCCCATTTGACAAGACTAAATTTTTTGGTGTCCTGCCTTCCTCCCTGCCATAGGAAGCTTCTTATGATTATTTCCATATGTTTATGCGTGCTTGCAGGAGCTAGAATGACTACGAACTGGTAAATGGGGAGAGCAAAGAGGATGGCTTTGATGAGGGTAGTTCTACCAGCAAGATTGAGCCAAGACATTCCCCAGCTCTGAAGTTTTCCTCGCAATTTTTCTATGTGCTTCACCCAGATTTCTGACTTAACCGATTCTTTTGCTAGAGGCAGTCCCAGGTACATAAAGTAGCTCCAATTTCTTTGAGCTGGAATGTCAAGGATTGTGGAAATTCTTTGCATGATTTGCACGGGAACATTCCAAGTGTATATCTTGCATTTTTTGTTGTTTAATTTTCCTCCAGAAGCTGTTAGGAAGGAGTCTAGCGTTTTCTTGAATCTTTTTGCCATCAAGCTAGAGGCTCCCTCGATTAGGAGTGTGTCATCTGCGAAAAGCGAATGATTTATTCCTTTGGTGCCTCTTTCTATACTTATTCCTGTGATTTCTTTTTGCTTTTGGAGTTTTTCCAAATGAATGCTCAGAGTTTATGCCATGATTATGTATAAGAAAGGGGAGAGGGGGCAGCCTTGTCTCAGTCCCCTAGTGCTTCTGAAATATTTGCTTGGTCTACCATTAATCAGAGGAGTTGTCCAGGGATGAGTGATGCACTCCATGATAACGCTGATAAAATTATTTGATATCTCAAATTTCCTGAGGACTTCGTTCAAGAAGTTGTGGTTGACCCTGTGATTTCTGTAGAAGGACACTGTGAACCCATCGGGGCCTGGAGCCTTGTCTTGTTGCATGTTGAAGGCTGCCAACTTAATTTCCTCCTTCGTGACCTCTTGGTCCAACTCTCTGTTTTGTAAATCTGAGATTTTTTTTCGATTGGCCTTAGAAACTCCGCATTGTCCTGAGACTGGGGGTCTACGGATAAGAGGGATTTGAAGTGTCTATAGGTTGCCTCTTTTATTTCTTCCTGGTCCCTTATCTCTTTCCATTCTACCATAATTCTTTCTATTTGGTTCCCTACGCGTCGAAGCTTTAAACTGTTGTGGAAAAAAGAGGTGTTTTTGTCTCCAGCCCGGAGCCAAAGACACCGAGATTTTTGTCTTTGTTCCTCTTCGTCCATTCTGTTTTCCCTGTATAATTCCTTGTACATTTCGTTTTCTTTGAGTTGGTCCTCCTCTGTGTACTGAATGCTTTCTTTTTCCTGGTTCCATTGCTCTAATTGTTTATGGAGGTCTGTTCTTTTTTGTTTTCCTCTGCTGCGTAGTTTCTTGCCCACTGCTTGACAACTGATCTGAGAGAATTAAGTTTGGTTTCCCATATGTAGTGGAGCGAACCAATGAATTCCTTTTCCCACTACTCCTGTATCAGATTTCGAAATTCTTCTTTGCTGTCCCAGGCTTTGTTGTATTTGAAAGGGAGAGGCCCCAAGTTCCTTCCCTTATCGAGAGTAAAGACCACAGGTTTGTGATCTGAGGCAGAGCCTTGGGTGATTTTACTTTTGATGATGGGGAAGCTTGCCACTATTCCTTCTTGAACTAGGACTCTGTCTAGCCTCTCTTTTATGTTGTTGTTGTCAATTCTCTTGTTACTCCAGGTGTACTTCCTATTTTGAGGAGGGATGTCCACAAGATTGTGAGTTTGGATTATAGCTTCTAAGGAATCTCTTGAGGGATCTACATAGAAATTTCATCCTAGTTTTTCATCAGCATTCCTTATTAGATTCAAGTCTCCTCCAAGAAATATGTTCCTTCCTTGAACTGTTTGAAGGTTTGTGGTTATTGTGTCCCAGCATGAGGCTTTGTCCCTGTAATGGTTTGGTGCGTAGATGTTATGCGTAGATGTTATATATTGTGTAGTCCTCTTTTGAAGCTTTGTTTTGGATATCAGTTATGACCCACCAATTGTGTGAGTTTTGGTTTGTGAGTTCCCATTTGTTTTTATTCCATATGGTTCCTATACCTCCCGATGCACCTGCTGCGCTAATTGTTGTACCTGAATAATTTTTGCTTCTTTTGGTATGATTTTGAAAATCTTGGTCAGAGATTTTGGTCTCCTGGATGAGGAGTAGATCTGGTTGCTCGAGTTTAAGAAGACCCCGGACTGCATTTGTTTTTAGGGAGGAGCCCATCCCCCTACAATTCCAAGAGACCAAAATCATCATTTACCATTTTTGGTGTGGATCCCGCTCTTCTCTTTCATCTTTTCCCCACTGCCTTTTGACTTATCTAGGAAGGTGTCCATTGGTTGTTGAGTTCCAGTGGCCATTTCTTTTGTTGTGTTTTCATCTCTGATTTCTTTATTTGACTTCCTACCTACTTTTCTAGGGGGATCAGAGGTGAGGTTATTTTCTTTTGTTTTGTTCCTGGTTAGAATTCGTTACACAGTTGGGGGAGGGGAGGGCTGGGGGAGAAAGAGGGGGGAGGAGATTGCTAGAGCATTGCCTCTGGGAGAAGGGGGAGGAGAAATGGCGTCCTCTGTTGACAGAGATTCAAAGGGGTTGGATGATGAGGGGAAGGGAGGGGCTGAGCTAGACGGATGAGAAGGAATGGAGGAGTTGCCCAAGGGGGCCTTTGAGCTTGGGCCTGGAGGGGGATTGGGTTTTTTCTTTTTGACTTGTTCCCATGCACCTTCGGAGATTTCAACATTTCCTTCAGATTCGTTTGTTTTTAATTTACTACATCTATTTGCGAAATGCCCATACTCGTGACATACCTTGCACTTGAAGGGTAGCTGCTCATAGTCAACTTGTTGTATGTGTGTCCATTGGTCAACTTTAATCTCGATGGCTTCCGGCAGTCCTTTCCCCAGATCTACTTCGACACATATCCTCGCGCAAGCATGCATGTTCTCCTTTGGTTCAGATCTGTCTATGAATTTGCCAACAGCGTTCCCAATAGCCTTGACTGATTCGTCTCCCCAGTAGTGAAGCGGCAGGTGAGGCAGGCGGACCCAAACCGGAACTGCATTTGGTACGTCCATTTCCAGATCGAAGTCAGGGGTCCATCTATTCAGGTATAGACCCCGAGAGTCCATAAAATAGGGTCCATTTCTGAAAATGAAATTCAAGTCATCCTTTGATTCAAATAAGAATGTGTAGAAGCCTCTACCACAAAATCTGATTGCGATTTTCCCTTGCACTATCGAGTTCCAGTGGCGTTCAACCCATTTTTGCACTGATTTAGGAGAGGGCCAGAGTCTCGTGAACTAACCAACCAGACCTCTTTCTGCTAGAGAAATTACAGCGTTTCTCGGGAGGTAAGGAGGAAGAGAAACTTCTGGGATTTCATCTAGTTTCTTGATGAACTTGGATGCAGATGGGCGGATTTTCGCTGCTGCATTCTCAGGGATGAGAGATGCAAACTGTTTCTCAAAGTCGTCGGGATCAGAAAGCAGCGGGGTCTAATCCAGCCATTGGAGAGCCAGATCTCAGAGGGATCAAAGAGGGAGGGGGCTGCCGGAGAGAAGCCCCGCAGCAGGAGGTGCGCAGGAGGCCCAGGCAGAAGGAGAAGTCAAGCGGGGGCCCAGGCGACCAAGGAACCAGAGCCTAGCAACAGAGTTGCCAGGCGAGGAGCTGGGGGCGCGATTCAGCAACCCTAGGCGAACGCAGCAACCAGGGCGCGCGCGCGCTCCATCTGATCACCCATAATCTTGTGAACATTTTAGTGATCTATAAATAGGGTGATTTTTTATTTTATTTTATTTATTTAATTATTAGAATTTGGATCTTTTTTGTTGACTTTTCATCCACTAGATCAAGTCCAAGTTTGACAATTAGTTTCTTGTATTCTTCTTGCTGGATTTGTTTTTGGCTAGAATATGTTTGCTCTTGTTTTAACTGATTAGTAGTGTTTTGAAATAACTTTTCTGCTTTGACTGATTAGTAGTTTGTTGAAGTTCCCTACTTTGGTTATAGTTAGAGCATTTTTGTTGAGATCATTGTAAATCATTTCTCCAACTTGTTCATGCAAATTGATTTTAACTAGTAGAGAGATTTCACTTATGTTAATGGAAAAATTCATAGCTTTTAAATATAAGCCCATTGGAATAGAAAGAGTAATATGAGGAACAAGTAATAATTTCAATTAATTTCTTTCCAAGTCCATTGTTAAGAGCAACTTGGTTTGATAATCCCAATTGGATTGTATATTGATAATTAAGCTGCCACATCTTTTTTTGCTCTTCTACTCCCCTCCCTTATTTGTCGATATTTTTCATGTAGAGCTTTTATTTGAGATGGAATTTTTTCAACAAGTTGGTATTTTGCTTGTAGAGATTGTCTTTGAAATGGAACTTTTTCGACAAGTTGTTCTACTAGTCAGTAGATGTTGGAGGAGGAATTGGCCATTCAAGATTCTCCAATTGCTTTATAATACTAAGCTGCTATGTAGGCAACTCTCTTAGTCTGACTTTTGTATCTTCTGCTTCATGCTCCTCAATTTTGGACCACTTCTTTAGTTGTTGCCATTTCAATATCATATTTTTTCCTGCGAAGTGAAAGTCAGCCCAGCGTGTAGAAGCTACAAATGTGTTTTGCACCTATCCATTATTATTTATTTGATTATGGAAATGAAATACAATTTTTTCAATTTACCAATCCTATCAGCATCCCTCGCAACTTCTGGAGCAATTGCTAGTTTTTAATTTTTATCATATTTTTATGATTTGAAGGGTGTTTTGAACCAGTAAAGTGATCTGTGTTCTGTTTTTTTCAGTTTGTTTTGCATTGAAATAAAACAAAATAACTGGAAATGGGTGTCTCATATAAACACAATAGAAGCTCAAATATCTTGATGTTTTAGTGAATTATATATCTATTCTAATTAAAAATACATGTACTTTTTACCTTGTGATTGGCTAGAATCACTCTTCGTAGAACTAACAGTTTTTTTCCAAATTAAAATAATTTTGATGTAAAGAGGCTGTATTTATTCTTTTTCATTGACTGAATTGGCGTGAAAAAAAAATTTAAGCTCTTTTATATTCAAGAATGTAAAATTTCATTCATATCAATTGAGTTTAGTTAGAGCGTTTAAGAGTAGGAATTGTAGTCCACTCCACCCAAGTTCAAATGTCACTTATAACATGTTGGTTTTTCATAAACCAATTGTTAATTGAGGCTCTTCATAAACAATCAGGAATTATGAAAAATACCACGGTCATTTTGTGGAAGATATAAGTTGAAGTGAAAAAACAAAAAAGAAAATACAGATACAGTTTCTTCAAATTTACATCGAATTAGAATATTACTCAAGTTAAATAAACACATTGAATTGTTGCTGGTTATGGAAATGGGACGCGTGAATTTAAAAGCCGCAATTAATTTCTACATGCCTAGATGCACTAAAAAGATGAGATATATATATATATATATATATATGTAAAAAGATTAAGCGTGTTCCAGGTTCCGATCAAAGTGAGGCCGTGAAAACTAAAGTTCGGGTTCATTTTTTGCAATGGCGTTCGAGTTCATTGCTCCCCATAAATCAAAATTGCTGGCTAAAAGATTTTAAGATGAGAAATATACGAATTATATAAACATGGTCCACAACAAATACTAACTGGAAAATATGATTACTTGTATATTTCAACTTAGAAGCTTGCTGGAATTGTTTGATGTATGGGAGTTGCAATGTAGCTACGAAGTTTCAAAGGATATCCATCCTGGATGGCATTGTTTACTTCTATCTTCCATTTACTAAAGTAATTTGAGAGAAAGATAATAACAAATTACAACGAAATACTACAACAACAACAAAAATCCATGTTGAAGTCTACAAACATTTGGCAGAGCATTCAAGGCAAACATTGCTAGACAGATTTTAAGTTATCACAATCCTGAATTGAAATAAGGTTTCAAAGAGAACCAAAATATTGTTGTTCCAATATAAGCAAACATAGTTGGACAGATACACGTGACATGATGAGATTGTAGAGATTGTGTTAGGCTTTAAAGAGGTCTTCAAAATTTTCTTTTAATGTATAAGATCTAGTACGCATAGTCATATTCAATGAAAGAAGCAATCGTTAACAATCAGGCATATTAGTGAAAAAGGTCAGACACATTGCTAGCTTTTGCTTAAGAAACACATTTTACATAAAATAAACAGTATATAACATTGGAAAAAAATTGGAAAGCCTGGACACAAAAAAACAAATCGCTGAATAAAATACAACTTGCAAATAAGGCCAGAACTCATTGGAGCTTCTAATGCCAAAGATGCAACAAGGACACAAGACATTCTTGGTTTCCTAGTAATAAACATAATCAGAGAATGCGATCTTCTCTGCAACATGTCCTTCTGGTGATTGCGGGATTGAAGGTGAGGACACTTTTTGTCACAAGAAATTTGCACCCACAACTCTGATTGCACATTTTCAAACTCAAAACAAGACTGGCCAAATAAAATGATCAACATAGATCAAGTCCCGTTCATGACAATTTCGGTAAGAATGGGGCTTCCATCCTCTAGTAGCTTCCCGTTCACCTGGGTTCTCTGTCTCTGTAACAGACGTGTTTCAATATATTAAGTAAAGATGTCAAACAAAGCCTATGGCTAAATATAAAACTACGGCAAACAATTTCCACCACACATTTTGAGGGTAAAATATTTACAAAATAATGCACAACTTATCTAGCTATAAGAAGAACGAGCAGTTATGATATAGGGAATAACACATGGAGTTTAATGGCAACCACCAACAAGTTACCTAGCTATGTGAAGAAATAAAATTTTGAAACAAGGAATAATGCACAAGTAAAGAACGTAACAGAAGCTACCAATGAGTTAAATCACATACCCAATCAGGTGAGTCCCCTGAATTGCCATTCATGAGCTTAAGGTGTTCTTCTTTGGTTCTGCTGTCCTTGTCTTTACTACCATTTAAAGGCATTAAGGGTGCTGAACCCCCAGGACCTGAACGTTCTGTTCCATCTGCAAACATAGAAAGCGTATTAGTTCAGCTACTCCACAAGGTTACAGTTACTAAGCAGAGGCACCAGAACCAAAGCAAAAGTAAGGCTTAGAATTGCAGAAGTAAACCTTCAGGCAGCTGCCGATCCACAAAGTAGACCACCAAATTCACAGTATACCTGCAGACCCTCAACATGGTTAAAAAGGCATTGTATATTAGTCACTAATACCAGAGTTGTAAAAAAGCCTTGTTAAATGAAAATACTTCAAAATACAATCCATCTAGGTAACATTAAAAAGTACATCCTTAATTTGGTAGACATTAGAAAAAAACAGAGGCACTTAATCATGTCCAAAATAAAACATATGTTATAATCAATTGGCTTACCAGGCAACAACAACATCCACAGTGTAGTGTTTGCGAGAAGCGATAATCAGAAGGCTTTGAATAACAGCCACCAACCAGGCTATCTGTTTAATCCACCTGCACATGTTACAGGAGAAACATCCATATGCAAAGCAATAATCAGTGATTAATAATTTATATACCACGTCGACGTAGAAACATCTAGTGCAGTACAAACCACAGCTCATAAAAGTCCAATGCTTTGAAATACTTGCTCTTTATTGTTTCCTTCAGAAACATTAAAGGAGAAGATCCAAATATAACAATTAGCTAGCATAAAGCAGATATCCTAAAACAAATTTCCATTTGAAGCCAAAATTATTCTACAGAAATATATCACAAAAAACTGGATCACTGTAACCATGACTAACCAGCAAGGTTTATAAAAACTATTGAACAAGGTTAAAACTTAATAATGAAGACAAAGTGTGAGAACAAAACAACAACAAAAACAAAAAAACTTACCTTTTTGTTCCATACTTTTGATACGTTAGTACAAAAACTAGTGTGAAGATCATGTGGGATGAAAAAATCAAATCGCCGCAACCATAGATTACTCCATTTGGAACTACGGGCAAGTATTCAAGAAGATAAATCAGCATCCTAAATTCAAATAAACAACATCTGTTTCAAACAGTATTAGTCTGACAAAGTGTCAACAAAGTGTCAACAAAGTGTCATAGCAAAGTAGCTTACAATTAATCAACAGTACTTCAAGTACACCATCAGGACGAGGAAGACGAGCAAGCTTAGAACCCTATTAAAAATCACACAAAAATGAGTAAGTCCTGCACTACTTATTTGATCATTTTAAACAATTGTGCACATTAAGATGACAATAGACGTCATCAAAATAGACTCAAATAGCATGAAAATAGATCCGAGAACATATAGTAAACTATTTCCAAAAGCAAGGAACTGAGGCTATACCAACAATACACAGAATTCTAAATATATGGAACATACATAAATACAACGACACTGTATAAAAAGGTGCCAGCTATCAAAGGGAAGGAAGAATAAGATTACCTCGCGACAGTGATAATTAGGACCAGGCAACTGTGTTGAGAAAAACGTGAAAATCCTCAAGATTTGAGAGACCTGCAAGTCATATGAAATGTTAAAATTTTCAACAGCATTCCAACATAGTTAAAATGACAGTCTGCCTGAGTGCTTCTTGAACTTAACGGGTGTTGGAAAAATGCATATTAGTGTACATCTCAGAGTATAAAGGAATCTCTGACAATTAATAAAACAACTTTTCATGCCAATGTTAAACCAGGTTTGAAAAAGCAAATAGTGATCAACAAGCAACAAACTCACTATTATACATACTATCAGATATCATAACATTGCATCAACTCATCCAAACATTTGGAAAGATTATGTCTAGGTATATGGCATATGCAAAATAAATTGTACAAAACATGCCAGCAACAAAAGCAAAGAGCTATGTTAACGGGTCTGCAGGCATAGTTCTCAGGTTTTCAAATCAGAACAAATTTGCATCCCTGAACCATGGTTTGAGTGCTGGATCCAGGTTACTTGAACATAGCTTAGGGTATGAAAAATAGGCAACGAAGAAAGAGAAACTGCCCAAACATTCACTCAAAAATCCGACAAAAGAGCCTCAGATACATACACTATAGGTCCTAAACTAACACACACTCAGTAGAGCCACAGACAGTTGCACTATATTGAGAAATGCTTGGATGCATGTTTAAGATTATACACTAGAAGAGATAGGATAAGCTTCTGATTTTCACTGTTGTTAACAGTATGAAAATGGCGGCATTATGAGTGCACGCATACAGAGACCACTATTGAGGCCGAGCAAGCAATTCTTGATCATTCTTTTGGGTTGTTGGACAGATGTCCAATTGATAGATTTAGGTCATTGAACACATAGGTAATAGTAGCTGTTATGTAGTATATTATGGATAGCCAACACATTTGAGGGTGGTATCATGAAAATTAAAAGCATGTGCAAGAGGTGATCCCGCAAAGGGAAGGTCATAGTTTTCATCACCCTTCTGTGACAAATAAACACACTACATAGCAGAAAATACAGGTTACATACTCCTGTCCACATGGCAATTAATACATGCGATCCAAAATGGCATAAATAAAACAAATAAAATAACGCACTAAGGGCAAAAGATATCTTAGATCACTCATACATGGTAGAGAAGAGAAACCAAAGATCATTTATTAAAGATTGAGAAGTAGCGTAAAAAGGGGTGGTAAAGAACATGGCAATAGGACTCAATGAACATCACACTCACCACTACCGCTCAGCTAAACCATCAAAACAACCAACTTGCCTCAAACTCAATCCACAGCATTGATACTTGTCAAAAGTTATCAAGAATCAAACATACATGCAAGTACTCATTTGGACACGAGTCTCAAGAAAACTCACTACCAAATGCACTCCTGCTAAACAAAAAAAATTAAAATTAAAATAGTATAAAAAAACAGAAAACAAAAAGCAGGAATAAAATTTGCACTCGTTTCTCACTTTTTATCTACTACAGTTTGTTGTTTTAGAGCAGCACAGAAGTGTGTGGAGACTCTTACCAACAACATTTCCTATCATGTTGTGGACGTGATCTTCTTGAGAAGAAATAGCCCACCATTTTCTAGACCCCATATGCAGAATTATATGGAACTCATTCTAGAAGATATAATGGAACAAGTATGGCTAAATCTGATACGGACAAGGCCAATTTAATAACCAAACTTTATATAATTATTAATTAGGCATTGACTCTCCATACAATGACATTCTACAAAGAGCAAGGAGCTAGTCTGGCCTCATATTACTCATTTTGCAATCAATTCATCAATATTATATTTAATATTATATCTACTATCTAGCATTTGCATACACTTATCTTGAGATTGTGCCAGGCACTAAACTATCCATCTGTCCCATGAGTTTTAGATGTTCAACAAATGGAAGACAATTGTAGAACTGAGGCTTCTGTGATCCATCATAGTTATAAGAAGAGCTTCGGCATAAATCACATAAACAAGATCTTTGTCAACATGCTATATTGCAATAAGCAACATCTATGATAGAGTCGACTTTGACAATGTGTCTAATCCATTAAACTAAATAGCCAAAAGTATCAACAGCAATTATGTTTGTCCTCTAGACTGCTACTTCCCAAGTTCTAATCGTTGATTTTACTGTTCTTTAATGCTATACAGAAAGCCCCGGCTGCGGGTGTTTAATATGCAATTAAATGCGGGGGCGGCCTCATTACTGGGCAAGTGGCCGCCCAAATCCGCCAGATGGCCAGACGATTCTCGATCCAGCCTCTTCCGTCCGGCCATGATCAATGCGGCCATTAATGCGCGTGGGAGATCGGTTGTTCATAGCGCTATAACAGTCGACTACCTCGGCCCGCAGGTGCTCTGTGTGCAGTTGGGGTGCGTTGGAATGGTTAGCGTCTGGCATGTTGTTTCTTGGGATGTTAAGTCTCTGTGGTCTGTGTGTTGTTTGCTCTGGTCATGGATGAGTGAGCCGTGGTTGCGTGCGCCAAGATTTAGACCTCAGCCCTCTGTACAGAAGGCCTTGGTCTTTACCTTGGGACGCCCGGGCATTCTCGTCTGCCCGCTTCAGTTTGTTCTGGTCTTTGTGTGCAATTCGCCCTTCGATGCTCTGGGTGATACTCGGCTTCAGTTTCTTTGGGTCCCGGGGAGCAATTCGCCCTTCGCTGCTCTGGGTGATACTCGGCTTCAATTTATTTGGGTCCCTGTGAACAATTCGCCCTTCGGTGCTCTGGGTGATACTCGGCTTCAGTTTATTTGGGTCCCTGTGAGCAATTCGCCCTTCGGTGCTCTGGAAGATCCTCGACTCCAGCTCAGGGTGGTAAGTCTTGTCCCTCTCACTTGCGCTATTTCAACGGTTTATTATCTTCCTTGTAAGCTTCTGCACTAGTCCAAGGCACTTTGTGGCGAAGGGCAAACTCGGTCTCTGGGCAGCATTGTGTGCAGTTTTGTTTCAGGATGTCGCGTGAACGGCAACGCCTCATCAGTAGGCGGGGTGGTTCAAGGGGAGGTGCAAGAGGTCGAGCTTCCTCGCCACGATCCTCAGCCTCGTTCGACTCCCCCTCTGAAGAAATTAGTTCCCCTGGAGCTAGACGGGGACGCGACAGAGGAAGAGGGCGGGGAAAGGGCAGCGGCGTGTTCGCTCGGTTCTCACCCCTCCACCCACTTCCGGTTTCCATGCGCCTTGGACAATGCCACTTACTATGTTTCAGTTCGGATCGAAAAATGTGAACACGCAACCACACCAGAAGTCCCAGCGGAGCCACGGCCACCCTCGCATGTTCAGTGTCCGCGACTGCAGCCTGCAGAAGCCTCAGGTACGGTGGCAGGAACAATGGTGGGAACAAGCGAGCCTGCAAAGAACGATGCCCCATATACAGATTCGAGTGCATCCGACCAGTATGGATGTCCAGTGGTGGAGGAGCAACCATCCACCTCCGTGGATGCTTAAGCCTGTTGCTTGGTTGTTTTGGTTGTTTTGGAAACCGCTCTTACAGTCTCAGAACGTCGGCACGGTGGTCACAGTGCGCAATGGTGGTTTTGAGTCAGTCATGTTCTTTGGGTCGATTCACGTCGAAGTATGTTTGTCTGTTATCTCTGTAGTTATGTATGTCGGTACTTCAATGTTTGTAAGTTCTTCCCTCGCCGGAAGGGATTGGGAGTTTTTGGCATGTGTCCAGTTTTACATGGGTTCAGGTTTGGGGTCAGTGGGCAGTCTCATAGTCCTTCAGTCTCTCAGGTTCGATTTCAATCATAGTATGCAATACTGTTCAGATGTAGCCATCTCAACATGGCAGATGTAAACATTTTGTACTCCTTTTTTGTATAATATTAGAAGTAGCATAAATTAAAAAAAAAAATGCTATACAGAAAGCCATGTGTTTGGTGCAGAACAATTCTCCTATTCTTGGCCTTTCATGCCAACCCTTATTGAATTTCACATTACATGCAATCATTCCTTCTTCTTACACACAATCCACTGCAGGCTTTTCAACACATTCACAGAATCCTTTAGCAATAGTTTGCTCTCCAACTATGCCAAAGCCTCCAGTAATTGGGACGGACAAGTCTATTATTGAGCCCAGTTGGCCCCTCCCTTCTTAAATATCCACATAAATTATTATCTAAAATCGGTATAATGCTAATTTTTTCCATCTAAGGGATTTGTTATGTGTCGTACTCTCAAAACTACCCCTTACCACTTACTCCTTAAATCACTGAGACGAGAAGCGAACAGTGACCCTTATTTAACCCTTTAGGTCTTTGCTTGGCATACTGTAATTGTTGATGTCATAAGCTTTTCAAGAAGGCTTTTTAAAGTCATCAATCACTGAACTGTGCCTCTCACCTTCATCTTTCTTTGGTGATCGGTTCTAGGGCTTGGTTCTGCTGTTATCTATCCATCACATGGTGGACTTCTTTCTTTCCTCTTTATCAAATTCACCAGCTTCAATATTCTTGCTCCTATTCTCTTCTTCCCTTTCCTCTTTCCTCTATGCTCAATTTACAAATTCACTCTACTTTAGTTGGTTTCATGCTACTCTTCTAACAAGGATAAATTGTGTTTTTGCCTTTTTCTTTCCTGAATCCCAACCCACCCTTTATTAACTTATCAAATTTCCTCCCTTTCATGAGTATTTTGTCCCTTGTCCTACAAACAAAGGGATCTCATACACCAATTTAGTGTCTGGCTCGACCATGACCTTAAAAATAGATTACCATCGTCATCCAGTCTTCTTGGAGTTATACACTAATCAATTATCAATCAATAAAATTGTGAAATCTAATGATGGTACCAATATACCCCAATAGCTTAAGTTTGCATGTCATCCTCAAATTGTGCATTGTCCTGTGGTCAAATCTCTACCTCAAATTTTACAGTGCCTAAATACTCTCTTAATCCCTGTTGTGATAATTGAGGCATGCTTATAGCTAAGTGTTAGAATCAATCACCCACTTCTTAAATATATCAAGGTCATCCTTTGTTGTGGGGCTTTGGGAGATAAAATCTCCATAGGCGAAAACTTTAGAATCCTCTGCATCTTTTGGGAAAATAATTGAAGAAATTATTTCCAAAGCAAAAGCAATAAAGATAGCACCAAATCAAAAGTTGCAATCTTCTTATGGACCTCACTAATGATCTCCATTTCTTTGTCGCGTGGCCAACCCAAAGCAAACATCATTACATATATAACAATTGTCCATCTTGAGATGCTTCAAATTCAAAACATAGTCGTGAACATGTTTTTCCTCTTGCTCATGTAGTGTATTTTTCATATTGATTCTCTATTTTTCAATATTTTCTAGTTCTCAACATTTTCTTTCCCAAGTTTGATTTGATCAAAACAATTAATGTTGTCTAGATTTCAGAAGGTATTTCATTTACATTATAAAATAGTAATGGGTAAACCGTAAAACACATATCAAAAATTAATCACGATATATACGCAGTTGCATAGAAACAAGAGGAAAGCACGGATGGTTCTATTTATATGCTTTGTTTTATAACTATATCTAGTTATATTAACATGTCAATCCGGTCTTGATACTTGGGTCTAGCCAAATCCTAATGTCTAAGTTGACCAAAATTCCAACCATTTAGCCTACTTGGCATAGCTCTTTGGACCAACAGACTTGACACCATTGAGGTCTAAAAATGATATGTGAGTTCATGAGGATCCTTCACTCTAGCAAACATGGGCACTAAAAGATGGCCAAATTTTTGTCTATGAAAAACCAAGTGTATTTATGGATTCGCTTTGAGTCAAAGGGAAAAGTAGCATACAAACATTGATAAGAACCTTCAAATGAGAATTGACATAAAAATAATATTTACAACCAATGGAGTGAAAGCTTTTAATGACAACGGAATAGGCCCAGAAGGACTACACCATGCACACATGCATGTCCTATCCTCCATGCTCATAAGTCCCCTTCAAATGCAGGTACATAATGATAAGACACATTATACACATGTATATATACTCATAAATGTATACTTGTATATGTGTATATGACATATGTTATTAATGAGATCATCAATTATTAATATATATAAATATATATAACTGGAATCAATCCATCCACCCATCTATCTACACATCCAATTGCTTGGTAGCTCTATTGCACACGTTCAATACAGTACCAAGCAAGTGGATGTGTAGATAGGCATATGCTTGCTTGCATGCATGCATTCCCAATAACATTGTATTATATATACTAGTGATGCAGCCAGTATACTAGTATATATACAAGTAGCAATGCAAGAGGTTAGCTCAACCAGTTGTTGCCAGGGCATATGGCTACATCCATGCCAGCATATGCACAGTTCAAATTCCCTGGGTGAAGAGCACTATTATGGACTCTGCACCAACACAATTACTAGGGAATCCATCCACGAATGTGGGGAAGCATCCCTTGGGTTTCCCCAGAAGGTTTTCCTTGGAGAAAATATACTAATATAAACCAGTGAATAATTGATACAATAATAAGGTCATTCTCTTCACAATAAAATGTTTCCTACTTTGCACTTTGTGACTTTTACACCAATGACTCAAATTTGATTTTAATATGGTATATCTCACTTAATGTTTATCCCTTGTTGAATTAAACCACTTACCAGGGATAAGCATAAAGGGACAAATGAGGTATATTTAAATTTCATTCCTTATCAACAAGCCAGAAGTTGTACTATCAAATGGGTAAGGAAAAGTTGTTACCATCCCCACCCGGGTTCAAATCCCACTTTGTCACATGCTGCTCTTAGTGAGCCAATTGTTAATGAGCAATTTATGATCTATTCATGATGTGTTGACCTGGCCTTGTGCCCTGAAGAATCTTCAATTTACAATAGGTACCAACTCAGAATGAGAGGAAGTGCCTGAGCAGTTTCCCCCAGTATACATTACTGGAAAAAAAAAGTCAGAAGTTGCCAATGAGCCTACTAGAAGGGAGGGTGCAGGTATACATATATACTAATGTATAGAAATAAAATGACTTCACATGCACAAATATATTAGAATATTGGAGGTTTTCTAAGACCAAATTCTATCTCCACTGCAGGTTTTTCACAAGGCTAAACACATTTGAGTAGATTTCAAGGTTCCTGTGAAAGGAAAACGTCCAGGCAGGTCAGTGAGTTGGACATAGATGCATCATCGGCCTTGGGTTTATTTAAAGTGGCCTCCCAAGGCAACAACCCTGGTGTTTGCTGGTGGGGTTATCTACAAAAATGCTTCTCATTTCTTTTATTTTTCCTCAGGAGTGACTGTAGAGGCACCAATAATTGGGGCATAGATCAGTGCTCTTATAATCGCTAATGGGTAGGGAATCTTGGCTATAAAGCCAATGACAGATCACATTGGGTATTGACAAGAGAAATTTCTTTTTACTTCTTACAGACATGTGCATTGTGACAAAATGCTAGGGCAGATCAGCAATCCAAATTCCTCCAGTTTGGACAGCTAAAATTGGTGAAGAAAGGGAAAGGGGTTGTGACGGAACACCCCATCAGATCTTTCTCTTGAGCAATGAACTGTGTTCCTAAGCTTTTGTTGACTAATATAGATTGTAATGAAGCTTTGTTCAAATTTTTGGGAGCAGTACTGATATCTTGATCATAGAGCTGATATAATGGCTTCTAGACATTAGCATGCTCCTCCTTGCTAGATTCTGCACTGTCCCAGACACTTGCTAACCATAATAGCATTTCTTTCTATGAAATACAATATTACAACTTTTTACTTCGGAAAAACAGAGAGAGAGAGAGAGAGAGAGAGAGAGAGAGATTATTCAAGATATATACAAGAATGGTGATCACTGAAAAGTGGGAGATGTGGAGAAAAGTTCTAAATCCCTGATCATTTGCAAATAAGTAATCTCTGCAGAAAATGAAGGCATTGACTAATCAGAAAATGAAGCATTATGTCTCAACGAGTTTCAATGAAAGATAACCTTCTCAAATCTTTATAAACCTCAAAATAATAGATATACTATTTTGTCGTACTTTTATAAAATTTTAAAAATACTGCGGCTTACACTTTAAAAAGTTGGAAATTTCTACAAGTAAATTAAATTTATCCTATGGAGACTTGATGACTGTTCAATTTAACGTGGTGAACCCCTTGTTGAAAAATGGAAGAGAACTAGCCAAATGAAAAACAATGGCCCCACTTAAACACTTCCTCCAATGATTCTCCACAACAAAGAAAAACTAGAAAACGTTGAGGTCTGCCAATGCTTGAAGCAGGACCTCACACACTTCACAACAGCTTTTTATAAAATTACTGATATTTCAGTGAAACATTGAATCAGAGCATTTAAAAAAAAGTAAATAAGTTCCTCTTTGACATGAGGAAAAATGAAAGAAAATAAAAATAAATAAATGAGAGAACTTACCACCAAAAATGCCAATACTCTGCACCATAAAAGTACTGTGTAGAATTTCTTGGTATGAGAAATAAAAGGGTGAAATGTCCACTGCATGGTCATCACATTTGAAGCCATAATTAGACACAAATAGCTAAACCAAAAATTTTGAAATGCACATACACACCAAATATAAGCGTGCATCTTACAACTTGTAGCTAGAAACTCAGTTTACTTTTAAAAGCTATGGAGTACAATTGCCTTATGTACATCAAATGCATATTAACTTTATATGACACATTGAATACATAAAAACAAAATTCTACTCCATTGTTATTTCTTTCAATCTTTGTTTAGCTTATTTTATAGATCCTTTATAATTTTGTGCCTTAGAGACTGTCCATTCTATATTTTTACAGGCTACGGCTCAAAATCAGATTAGAAAAAAGATGCTTCAACCAGAAACAGCTATGAAACTGTATAATCCTCAAATGCTACATGCAAAATCTAGGAGGTCAAGCCCAAAGAGAATTTCCGTAGATTTTTTTAAAGCTAAAGGCAACACAATTTAAGATACCAAATTTGGGATATAAAGCAGCAAACGTTGACAGGTTTCTCACACCCTTGACTATTTTCTTGCCTTATTACAACCCAATTTCACATGCTAAATTTTAGTGCATGTTCTCTGTAAATCTGATAACTACATAACTAGAACCAAATATACAGACAAAAATTTAAAATATATTAAAACATAAACACAATGTCTCTCTACAATCCACGATTCCATGTCGTACTTTCCAATAAATAATTTGAAGAACAAAGTATTCATAAGAATTCATGGTATTCTAAGGTTTCAGTGATGTGAATAGATCCTATAAACATAGAATAACTCCAGAAGACAACAGAGACAGACTTACCAAGACAAAGGTCAAAAAGATGACACTGAAAACAGTCTCACTAATATATGCCTTATCTTGCCCAAGTTCCTGAAACAATAAAACATCTTTTATTAGAAGAATACAGGTACATGTGATAATTTGCATAAAGCATCCAGTGCCCTAGTACGTCCACCATCACCTAACAGAAGAATTTTCCACGCAAATAAAATAACATATACAAGTGACAAGAAGAGACGGGTGCAACAAAACACTGTTTAAAACATTTCATCACATTCTGCAAGAATGGAAGTACGCATGTTATTCACAAAATAAAATAAAAAAATAGTAGTTCTAGGATCACTGATCAATCAGAAAATTCAATGAGTACCAGTAGTATTCTAAATATTATCATTAATATGAACATATCTACTTTGTGAAACAATGGTACACAAACTCACTGGAAGAACCACAAATCCAACATCTTGAAGAGTTGGCCCAGGGCGATGTAAATAATGAACTCCTCGAGCAGCTAACCCATGAAAATACTGGAAAAACAAAAGGCATGCAAAAATTAGAACTCCCGTCCTTGTAAATTTCAGATACTAAAATCACATAGTAACTGCGAGAACTTTAAAGTGTTATAAAAATGAGTTAACGTCATCAAGTGAATAAGCTTGATTCAAAAACCTAATAGACAACACCCATGCTTCATCATATAGTTTGGGGTTGGCTTTGAAAAAGAATATATCTAAACTGCAATGCGACACCATAAATCTAAAGAGGAAAGGCCTTGAACCCACCCTTTCGAGGCATTGTTTCAAATTTTTAAAATTTCCACAATTAATTATAAACTTGATAAAGCTTGTTGGCATACTCAATAGCAGTTATTAACTTAGTCTGTTTAGCACCAAAAGACTGATCAAGTGCAGCACCTTCTTAAGCCTTCTTCAGAGTTTAATTTTTCATTAACTGACTTCGAGTAAAGACAATGATCACTAAAGCCTATGTTTCAAGGGATTTATTTGACAATATAGTAAAAAATTTGAGGAACCAAATTCATTTAATTAACTGTCACCGACAAACATAGAAGAGCCATTTAAACTCAATAAGGTCAGATATTTGCAAGCATAAAGAAGCATTGCTCAAGGAAACCATGCCCTTTGTAGAAAAAGATATGGAAATATTTGAGCAAATTTTGAACATTTCAAGGGCTGAAAAGAGCCCCTAAAGCTCATTTGAAAGGTTACATGACGTCAACAACACCACAGAAACAGAGACGTAAGATATGGACAAAATTTGTTACAGATTTCCTGTGGTTTCAGTGCTTACACAAGCAAATGACTCTAAAATGCAAGTCTCACATATCTACTGTGATTTCAGTTACTAGAAGGACTTACTTAGTACAACTTTGTAATAAGTTCGATATTTTTGTAATCCGAAATTGCCATTCAAAAAGGTCTTCTTATGCCGATGCATGTTGGCACAGATCAGAATTATAAGTAAACCAAATTGACACTTGAATTTTCTATCATTTTTAAAGATTTCCTGCCCCCTATGTAATAGCCGAGCCAGGCTGTATTTTTTGTACATTTATAATAAACATAACTCCTTGTTTCTGTTAAAAAATAAGGCCACAAGCAGAGAACCGGATCAGTGAAAGCCGGATAGTGCTATAGCCCCCAACAGGGTTGAATTCCTCAAAAGAATAGACAGCACACTCCTAAAAGGGAGCCATTGATAAGCAGTGAAGCCATCATGACGATTAAGCCGGGCAAAGTGGTCACACACCGAGCAGTTTAAATAGTGCTGGACCTCTTGATAAAAGGTGGATACTTGACACTTACAAAAGTCAAAGGAAGCCTTCTCACATTTCCTTCTGTTAAAAACCAGAATGGCGGTAGCCTCATAATGGCAAGCATATGAGTGAAGTTATCGTTTTAAAAGAACCCTAAATGAGGCTAAAGAGTCGAAGGAAGCTTTCTCACGTTTCCTTCTGTTAAAAACCAAAATGGCCACATAATGACAAGCATCTCAGTGAGGGTATTGTTTTAAGAGATCCCTATATGTGGCTTACTAGGGCAAAGATATCACAACATATCTTGAAAGTTGCCAAATGAAAAGGATTGTCAAACTCTGAATTAAAACAATCTTCTGAATCCTGATACACAATCCTATGATTGAATATATATATATATATATATAGAGATAATCATAAACACCTCCCACCTCAACATGCGAATCCATGTAAGAAGAATACAAAAATCAACATCTTATCAATAGAGAGTCCATGCAAGTACCGGGTGAACATGCATGAGATGTTATGGCTAAACATAGTTACAACAGTCAACAAGGTCAACAAAAATTAGCAAGTCAAATTGACTTGGCCTACATCTAACCAACTCAGCCAAGATGCACAAAGAATTGTAGGTCAAGCTCAGACAAGATCGACTTGTATGTCGGACATGCATGGGAGACACACTTTAAAAAGTGTGTCCTGTGCACATCTGACATGAAAGCATGGGACACAAACACACGCGTTAGGGTTAGCTCAATCAGTTGGTGCCACTGTTACCAGTGTTCCAGCAAACTGCACAGGTCCCCCCACTTTACACTAGGTACCATCCTCAAAATGCAGGGAAGCGCTCAGTTCATGCCACTGTTACCAGTGATCCAACATACTGTGCAGGTCCTCCCACTTTACAATAGGTATACCATCCTCAGAATTGGAGTAAGTGCCCGGAAGTTTCCACAAGACACTTATTTTCAAAGTATATATATAAATATATAGCTCCAGTGGTTGGGAGGAACGATTGTTATCCTCTTCACCAGGTTCAGTTCCTGCAAGTGACATGTCGAGCTCTTAGATGATATATTGTTATAGTGGCCTTGAGCCCTGTGTTGGCAGAGCTTCGAGCTTCTGCAAAAACCAGTTTACCCAGTGTACCATCCTAGGAATGAGGAGAAGTGCCCAGCAGGTTTCCCCAGGATATATATTTCATGGGGCGAATATATATACTCCTTGCATGGGGTCTACACGTGCCATAGCACATATGCCTGCATCAAGTAACTTAGGGGAACACTAGTCCTGCTGTATTTGGTGCCAGGATCTGCCACCATGTTCTGTCTCATCCATGACATTACCGACAACGACCTTTGTGGAGAATAACACATTGTATTGTCTAAGCTGATAATGCGCTTTAACTTTCAACCTTGGCGGGCAGACAAGTTACTGTATTAGTACTTCGAGGAAAATTTCACCAATATTACCTGCTACACTATTCCCTCAGAGAACCCCTATTTCTGAAGAAAAAGATTGCATTTGGAGCCTCCATATTACACAGCAACAATGGTCAATAATCACTTTCAAAACAAAGCAGCAATGGAAAAATGTTTTAAGCCAGAGATATCCAAATCTGTTTCCTCTGATAAAGCCTTTCCATTGGGAGCTTGTCATAGCCTGTTTCTCTTGGAACATACATTCAGATGGTAGGCAAGATCACTGCTCCCTGAGAATATACAAGTTATTATGGGCTAGAGACAAAAACTGCTACAGTATTTAGTATTTGCTATTGACTATTTTAAAAATACGAAACAACCTTTCACATAAATTCCTCCTATTAGTATATCTTCACGAAAATCGGAGAAATGAAAACACTGGAGACACCATCGTTATCGTTGTTAATTAAGGAAAGAGCAGCACAGAATAATGCTTGGTAACACGGAAAGGGCCGGAAGAAAAATCATGCAGTCTCACATATAAAAGCTAGCTTAATGAATCCGTCTCTACATAAAATACAGTAATGCCAAAAAAACAGGGGGACGCAATCAACCATGGAAGACAGGCATAATCTAGGTCAAAGTTTAAATCCGATATATGAACTTATGTGAATACGAGATTATCACATTGCCGATACAAATGTCCCAATCACGCATTGCCCCGGTCATTATCAATCTCAGCAGCCTCAAACACAACAGAGTTTCATAGGGATCCTGAAAATAAAAGATCATGGGCTTGAAATTGCTTACCTGAAACACAATGCCCAGTAATAGGAACTTCCATTTTTCCATCAGGAGGGGTAGCTCCACCATAACTTCCATGGTTATCCTCCTCCATAGCTATCACACAACAAACAATTCAATTGAGAAAAAATAACACAATAGAGAACAGAAAAAATCTCAGATCAAGAAAACCCTACAGACCCCCCATGGCTTCTCGAAAATCCTATATCAGGATCACAATCAAACAGCGCTCAGAATACATGCTCCTTTAAATCAACGGATCTGCATTAAGTTCACAGAAAACTTACCTTTGAAGCTTCGCGTGCAATATAGGGCGGCATCCCCAAATCTGTCAATCACTGCCATATTACTTCATAGCTCACCTATAGAAATAAGAAAGCCATCTCGAATTCTGTGCAGAGACTCATTGAAATCAAATCAGTATTACTCTTATAATGTTCTGCAAGACACCGATTTGGGTTCTCCTACTGAAGTCCGAAAAAGCAACGTAAGCGATCCCGGTCATCAAAGTCTCCACGCGAACCGAACGCGGATCGGACAGGTAATAATCGATGTCAACAATAAAGGTTTATTAAAATAATAAAGGCAAGGCTGGTTGATGACCAAAAGTAAAGCCGCCCCAGTACGCTAGAGCTCGGTTTCCTTCGCATTAACAATACCTGTGGGGCACAGCGATAAATCCAGCTAATTTTTACTGAATGCTTCGCAGTGAAGCTCCACGAAAGGCCTGGCAATGGTATAACGGCTCGATATGGGCTGTGTTCAATCACTGTTTAAATGGGTGTAGTTCTGCAAAATGAGTTAGGCAACTAGTGCAGAAATCTCCCAGGAGGAAGCGCGTCGAGACCACTCAAACCCTCCTTGGCGTTCCTGGCCCTTGATTTTGCTTCTCTCGTATCCTCCCCTTTCTCCTGGGGTTTGGTTTTGACCTGGAGCGGTTAAAGCTTACCGGTTGACCGGCTTGGGATTCCATCGTT
Source organism: Pinus taeda (assembly GCA_000404065.3). NCBI lineage: Eukaryota > Viridiplantae > Streptophyta > Pinopsida > Pinales > Pinaceae > Pinus > Pinus taeda. The sequence goes on from APFE030019864.1 coordinate 194,041, forward strand.
TGTTCGGCGCAGTGGGAGGCAATACCGGTGGTAGTCAGTGGCATTCTTTTATTATTTTTATTATTATTAAATTTCCCAAAGATTGGCTCCGAGGGGCGATTGGAATGGACTCTTCTAAAGTCCATCCGTTTATGTGGTTCGGTCTTTTTAATGCAACACACCACGTGCATGTTTTCCCTCAAATGTGTGGAATATATAAATTCTAATATCTAAATTTAAAATATTACCATTATTCTGTGGAATATATAAACTTAATATATTATTATTATAAGAAGGAAATTTAAAAATTAATTTAATATCTAAATTTTAAATATTTATTATAATTATAACGAAGGAAATTTAAAAATATTAAACTAACGGATTCGCATAAGGTGAGATATCAAAGGGGTGTATTTAGGCGGTTGTATTCAAAGAGTGCAAATTTAAGGTGAATATACTTCCTGGTGAATATACTTCAAAGGAAGTAGTATAAATTGAAATGTTTTAGAATTATTTTTTTATATAAATGTTTTGGTTAAAATTATAATTTCTTAAAATGTAATATATAATTTAATGGTTAAGAGTATGTGTTTTTTTAAGAAGTTACAAGTTTAAAACTAGAGAGGGTAGAGTATGTATGTTTTTATAGACTTAGTGATTGGGGGTAGATTCTTAATTTCCATAGAAAATTTGAAATTGAGTATAGTTGAGGGTTAGGCATTTGTACAATTGATGTGGCAAAGGCCTAGTTATGGCTAAAGGAGCGGTTATTCTCAATTTTGATAGAAAAATATTCTTAATTTCGATAGAAAAATTGAAATTGAAGATAGTTGGGGGTAAGCATTTGTACAACTAATGTGGTAAATGGCTCCTTATGGCTAAAGGAGTAAACATTGAAGATTTGGTGATGATGGGAGATTTGCAATTAGTTATCCATCACCTTATTCATGGATCTTTGCCTAAGGATTGCAAGTTGTGAAGCGTTATTGATCAAATCAAGAATTTGAAACTAGCCTTCTCTACTATTAGCTTCTTTTATGTGTTGAGATGAATAATTCTGTTAGGAATGACCTCGCCAATAATGGTGTAAATTTCTTTTATGTGTTGAGATGAATAATTCTGTTAGGAATGATCTCGCCAATAATAGTGTAAATTTTTTTTATGTGTTGAGATGAATAATTCTTCTACCAATGATCTCGCAAATAAAAAAGTAATTTGAGCACAGAAATCCTAATGAAAAATGGTGTTTCTTCTCTCATAACTATTCTTAACAATGGATCTCTATACAATGTAATTTTTTTTGTATTTTTTAAGTCTTTTGGAAAATCTACACCGTAAAAACTCTATTATTTGAATAATAATAACCTACTAATATCATTATACCCACCTATAATACCAATAATAGTCCAAAAATAATTTAAATTTAATACAATATTCTTATTATAATTTTGAAAAAAAAAATTAAAACATAAAATAATTTCTCAAATATATTAATATTTAATAAAATTGAATAAATGATACTGAAAAATTATTAACCTATTAAACTTGTTCCGTTACCAACCATTTCCTTATAAAATTCTATTTCATATATATATCAATAAAAAGTCAAATAGGCTCAATTTTAATTTCAGTTACATTTTTATATATAGGGTTTGACTTACAAAGTCATGATATGCCAAAGATGGGTCGTTTGTTCCTTAAATTTGAGAGTTATATAATTCTTTAATAAAGATACTTTCACTTGCAATACATAACATCAAAGTTTTTATATAAACCCTAATCAAAGATGAATAAATTTAAAATTGGGTAAAATATTTTGGTTTATTAATCTTTTAGGAATATAATTTAACTAATAACTAACAATTTACCATATTTTTAAACACATCCATAAACATTGTTATTTATGATAAATATTTATATTTTCACAACAAAATATTTAATTTATATTAATATATACTTATATGATTTTTAATATATTTAATGTATATAATACAGATAATTATATAAATCTTTGATAAATTAATATAATATATATTTATATATTAATAAAAAAATAAAGAGAGTTTTAGTATCAATATATTTTCTACATTATTATTTTTATTTATATTTTACCTTGGTTTGATCAGTTTTCCACATTTTATATTATCCTAAAGATGAACCATAGTTGGGGGTTCGAAACATCGATTATCTGACTAAAATTATGCAATGGATCTCGAAAACCATTTGAAACAAAATTACAATTGCAGAAATATGAAATCTAAAAAGTTATTCTTATTTTAAAATGTTATCATAATTCTTGAGAGGGTGATCATTCCTTGGATAATGGGGTCACCTTCCCTCTACACGCGTTAAATATGAACCATGCCATAAATGACATTTATTGGGAGTTGGTCCAGATAAAGAAGCCTCTAAAGGCTCTAGGCATATTTATGATACAAGCTATGTGAAGCGGAATCGGTTTTGTGACTTGGGAGATGAATAGGGGAACCAAGGAGGGGAGCCATTGTTTGGGTTGCTAAGAAGGCTCGCACAGAGAGTCGAAGGACCACCTAAATTTTCGGAAAGGAAAAGGAGTTGGCTTTTTAGACCCAGGTCTCTCACAAGCATATATCTAGGATCCTCGAGCACTGCCTCCCCACCTTGGGAATTCTCCTCTAGACCTAGTGATAGCTTTTGACAGCGAAGGCGTCTCTCAGCAAGGTTGGTCTCTGATCCGCAAAGTGCACTACAAATTCGAGGTATATATTCTCTCCAGCTTGTGGATTCGACATTGGCAATGGGTACGAGTGGTTGGGGAGACTTTGTCTCCATCCTAGGGGCTCTCGTTGGTTGGAGGCAGAGCTCCCCTATCAAGTTTTGAATTGGGTGTTTTCTTTGAGGAAGAGTTCCACGACAACCCTTCTCGGGTTTACCCTCCAATCCTTAAGGTAGTGTTATGGTATAAGGAATGCCATGGACCCCCCAGGTATGTGATTGCTTTTGTTTATGTTCTTGTGTGTAGTATATTCCAAAGTCTCTCTCTCTAGTTGAATCATTATGCTTCTTGTTAGTTTGGGTTTGGGAAATTTCTTATGAGTAAGGTCTGCCTCGGTGAAGCAAATGTTTGGAACGAGAGCCTGTTGTAAGTCTTTGTGGTTCTCGAGTCTCCAGTCAGTTGGGATTGAGTCGAAAAGTGAGTTATGTCACACCCTGTAGCTTCTAGCTCTTCAAATGTCTAGGCCCTCCTCACTCCTTGCAGGGTTAGCCCCTCATCATCTAATTTGGTCTCCGTTAGCGTTGTGTTATAGGAGTTTGGTGGGAAGAATTGAGTGTGCATTTGATAGTGTTCTTGTCCAAGCTTGGGTTATTTTATTGCATGCAGGGATGCCTCGTCAACACGGAAGACCTCACAGAGGGGGCAGACAACAAGGGTGGACAGAGGCACGAGCAGGCAAGGAGACCACCTCTAGTGAGGAAGATTATGAAAACATGGATAGAGAGGGCAAAACTGCCCAGGACGCGACTCACTCACTTGGCCATGTCAACTAACCTCCCACCTTGGACTCAATAGCTAGTCAATTAAAGGGAATCCAGGCCACCCTGGATATCCTCTGTGAGCGCAAATACGAGGACATGAATGAGTTAGTGGCCTATATGAATGATATTTAGTATAACTAGTCAAATATCCTATAACAACTGGCTAATGTGCATAGAAGCCAACAATGAACCAATGATCGTCTGCATGAACTTGAGGCCAGAATGGAGCACATTGATTTTCATATGCATGAACGACAGGGTCCACTAGTAGTTAAACAGATGCATCCTCCTCAACCGCCACCTTGATATGCAATCTACTGGTTGTTTACTCATTTTGTTTCTTTTTGTAATGTATGGTTGTTTAGCCCATCAGAAATAAATGTTCAATAGCAAGATCCTATGCATTACATTCCTAGCTAACCAATCCGATCGGAGTGAAAGCATGAAGAGTCGTTGAAAATCAACTGTATTTTGTATTTTCATGATAATATAATAGAAACTTCCTTAACTAACCAAAAAAATATTATCATAATCTTATTGAAAGTATTAGGAAAACATATTTACTGTAAAATTAACTTACTTTTTAAACTTAATTATGATTACTATTACTCAAATCATTGCAACAAAATAATATAATATTATATATATACAAAATGATAAATAAAAAATATTATAGACATTAAAAAATATTAAAAAAATAAAATAAATTGTATTAATTTTGATGATGATGGTGATTAATAGCCCCACTCCCACTAAGGCCAAACTTTGGTCTATGAACCTAAAGAAAACTTTGGTAAATAACATATAAAATTTTAAATTTTAAATATAATTAAAATTATATTTATTAATAAAGAATACATTTTTAACTTGGAAAAAAATATAGATAAATACACTAAAATTTAAAAATATCTATATTTTTTAAATTTTATTTACCCTTAATTTAATAATACAATTAATATATCAAACCTTAAAATTATATTACGAAATATTATATAATTTTTTAAAAATTGTAAATTTATAAATATTAAAAAAAATTGTACTAAAATTTTAATTGCTAAATATAATTTGAAATTATATTTTATTAATTAAGAACAACTTTTTTATTAATTAAAAACATGTTTTTTAAAAACTTAACGAAAATATAGATAAATAACCAAAATCCAAATACCTAAAATCATTCTTACAATTTTATTTATACATAATCAAATTATATTTCTTATTTAGAAAAAATATAATAATAACCAAAATCCAAAAATACCTAAATCTTTTTTAACAATTTTATTTTATCCATAAATTTAATAATATATTATTAATACTAATTTAATAATATAATTATATATCAAACCTTAAATTATATTAACAAATTATTATAAATTTTTAAAATGGTATTTATAACTTAAAAACTCATCTTCTTATATTTAATTATAAAAAAAAAAAAAAAAAAAAAAAAAAAAAAATCATTTTTAATTTTACTCTATATATCATAAACTTTTTGCAACCTTCAAAATTAATAATTATTTTACTAGTACAATGGAGCAAACAACCTAACACATATTTGACCCTCTACTCAACATATCACTATCCTTCCCATAATATATCACTGACACGTGGCACATTATTGAAAACCTAGCGTTTTCTTAACAGGTGCTTCCCATTGAATACCTGAAAGTTACATGCATTGAAGTTCCAAAGGCCGACTTGTTTGAAGAGGACTCGCGTTACGGGTTTGGTGGAGAACTTCCAGCGACCAAGTGACGGTGGAATCTAGAAGCTTCTCCTCCTCATGTTTACAAATTGGATTTGGTCTCCACTTGTTGGCGTGCTTGCATCATGGGCGGGAGCCTTCACCTATTTTCATAGGTTAACCCAACTATCATTTTCTATAAATAATTATTTTTTACTGAAGAATGTTTCCTTCATGATTAAGCGAGTGGCATGTTGGTTTCTATACATTAATATTTATAAATTTATAATGGTGGAGGCTTCACATATTTTAATAATAATGATCTTCGAATATAGAGTGTCCAATTTGGGTAATCCCAACACTCTAATTAATTTTTTCCTTGATTCTCTCATGTTCCTTAATTCTATATACTATATGTTTCTTGGAAGTCAAAAAAATATTATTTTAAATTTCAAACTGTACGCCGTTACGCGTAATTACTTCGTTTTGTTATTATCCATTAACACGCAACTTTCCAAACGCTTTCACACCAAATAGCATGGTTAATATTTTTTATTTTATTTTTAGGTTGAGTTTAGGTCCAAGTTAGTTTAGGAAGATAATAAGATATTTATCATTATGTGAAGTTTAAGTTGAGTTTGGATTTTTTTGGGATAATTAAATTCAAAGTGGTTTTTATCTTCAATTTCTCTTATGAGATTTGACTTTGGAACCGAGTAAGATAAAGCACACACAAATTAACTAGTCTACACCTCATGGATAAAAGCATGTTTAATATTATATTAAGTAGTCAAACTAAGATAGTTTGGTTTTTTTGGAGTACTTTTTTAATTTACTTTTACTCTAATTTTTTTTTAAATCTTGAATTTGAGTTATGTTATCTGCAAATTTTGAATATTCAAATCCAAAAATCTTTTAAGATGCGCAATCCATGTATATTAAACAAAAAAAAAAAAACCACAAATTTTTATTTATTATTTTTAGGTTGAGTTTAAGCTAGGTTAGCTTGAACTGAAAAAGAACGATTAATCCCTAGTAGGATACTTATCACCATGATACTTATCACCATGTGAAGTTTAGGTCAAGTCTAGACATTCTTTGGGATAGTTTTAATTCCCTCAAAGTGGTTTTCATCTTCAACTCACCCCATGAGATTTGACCCTAAAATCTAGTGAAACTAAACCCCATTAACTAGTCTACACCTCATAGATAAGAGCATGCTTAATATTACAACAAATAGTCAAACTAATAAATGGTTTGGCCATTTTTTGGAGTAATTTTTTTTATTTATTTTACCCAAAATTTGACAGACAAATTTTTAAATAGCAAATTTGAGTTATATAATGTAAAATTTAAATATTTCAAATCCAAATATTGTAAAGATGTCCTATATATATATATATATATATATATATTATTTATATATATAAAAAATCACAATCTTATTAAAAATTATATTATCACCAAAACATTTAATAATTATGATGATGACGATGGTGGTGGTGGTTAACGTCCACTGAGACCAAACTTTGGTCTATCGGACCTAAAAAAACAAATTATTTAGTTTGATTTAAGATTTTATTCCTATGCTCAAACAGCTTGGAGAGAAGCCTCACAAGCTCACTATAATTTTGACATCGTAAAAGGCTAGGGAGGTCAGTATTGCAACAAAGATTATGAAACTGAGATCTAATGTGGCTGTACGCGGGGCACTCTAGGAGGAAGTGGTTTTCGTCCTCGATGTTCTTATTCTCGCACAGATGGCAGATCCTTTCCATCCATGGTGTTTTAGGAACTGCCCAACGACCTGTTTCACTATGGAACTCATGAGAGTTCGTTCTAATCTTTGATATATTAATTTTCTTCTTTGAGCTAGTTAAAACAGAGATATACTTTTGCTCTTCTAGGGTGGGGTTGATGACCTTCTTATAATAACTTAATTTTCTTTTAGCTGCTAAATCTTTATCACGCCAAATTTTTTCTTTGAACTTATGTTATTAATGTTTTGCAATGCATCATTCTCGTTGATCTCCCAATGGTTTAACCAGGCCCTCATGTCTTTATACCACCCCCGTTTCAGCCTTAGGTGGTTTTGGCTGGAATTTAAAGCTAGCTTAGGAAGTCTATGATCTCCTATGTTATTGAGTTTGTGCTTGTACAACAGAAGCCTACTCATAGCTAAGCTCTCGCTAGGGGAAAGACCTACTATAAGGAGAATAGGATAGGGTGTATTGCTTTTAATTTTCAGGTTATACATTATAAAGCGCTTCTGGATTTGCTCAATCTTTCTCCATGATTATCTAGAGATGTTGCATCCCCAAATCTCACATCCATATAAGATAACAAGAGTGACTAAAGTTTCAAAGAGGAACTTCTTTTTATCACACTTTACAAGGTTTGTCGTTTTACAAATATTTTCAAGACCAAAGTCAGCTTTCCACCCCCCATTAATCTGTTTCTCAATGCTATAGTTCCAGTTGAGCTTGTGATGAATATCAATTCCTAGGTACTTGTAAGAATACACTTCCTCCAAGTTATTATTGTCATACATAAAATTAGCTTGGGTGTCCTTCTTGGATTTGATAATCATAACTTTTGTTTTGTCAGTGTTAACAGTCATACCCATGGTAGAGTAGAAATGCTTAAGAAGCCTAAGTTGCTTATCAAGATCAAATGGACACCTTGCAAGGAGAACAATATCATCAGCATAGAGAAGAGGGAAGAAGGATGACGACTATCCCAGCTAAGAACGTGCCAGCACATCCTACTTCCTCTAAATAACCTTTGAGCTTGTCAATGTAAATGCTAAATAAGGTAGGGGAGAGGGGGCAACCTTGCTTAACTATGATATTACACTTAATATCTTTCGACCACCCCTCATTGCTCTTTAACTTGGCAATTACATTCTCATATAACCTTATAGCAACAACTCTCAACTCGAAAGGAACCTTTAGCTCTTCTAATCTTTTCCAAAGGTTGTTTCTAGGAATCGCATCGAAAGCCTTTCTAAAGTCCACAAAGCAACAAAAGAGATTGGATTTATCATTACGACATTCCTCCATAATGATCCTAAGCGTAACGAGGTGGTCTGTTGTTGAGTGATGCCTTTTAAAACCTGCTTGGCCTTTAGCCCGCTTACGTTCACTTTCAAGCCATACACTCAATTTCTTTTCCAAAATATTACCATATAACTTGGCTAAGAGAGGGCTGATCATAATTGTCCGATAATTAGAGGGGTTATTTGTATCCCCACTTCTAAAAATAGGTATAATGAGGCTCTCAATCCATAGCTTAGGGAACTCTTGCTTGACTGCTTGATTAAAAAGTTTGTGGATTTGGGGGATGAGGATAGGGCCTCCAATTTTTAAGATTTCCACCTAGTAACCTTCAATGTCCTTAGTTTTCCCATTAGCCAAGTGTTTAACCCCAGAATCAATGTCTTCTAGAGAGAAAACTTCTTTCGTTGTGGGCGGGGTTTCAAAGTTATCCATGACATTCGGAGATTCATAAAGCTTTTTAAGATAGGAATTCCAATCGTGTAAAGCAATTTTATTATTATCTTTAGTTTTCCTAGTCAGAATCTGCCTCCAAAATTTCTTAGGAGCTACCTTAGAGAGGTGTAAGAGATTCTCTTGACTTTTACGAATGTGCTGCCTCTTTTTCCTTTTAGTTAGGGCTTTGTATATTTTTATCTTGCCCATTTTAAGAGATTCATCAACAACTTCCTTAATTTCTCTCCTCGCACTTTTACAATCTTTGTCATACCACGGGTTGGTTTTGCTATTTCTTTTATTATTTGAAACTTCAATTGAGAACTTGTTACAATTTTGTCATTATCAGTTCATATTACAATTTTCTCACTACCTTTGGATCCATTGCTGTCCTGTTGACTCCATAGTCGGCCCATCATTTTCGCAACCAATCACATTACTGGTTTCTTTGCATTATCCCAGTTGTACTAAATTTTAATTTAGTATAATGGGTTTCTTCCTTGTCATCTACATTTAGTAGATCCCACCATAATTGTTTATAGTTGTGAAAATCATATATTGTATCAAGAAAAATCAATTTCGGATCTCGTCCTAGCCATAATGCTGCAGTTTGTGTAGGCATGGGCCATGCAAGATTTCTAGTACGGCTTATTTTCATAGATCCCGCGGCGGATTCCTCCATGTGACCATGTACATGTGATATCATGAAAATCTCTTTTGAGAGCATCTTCTGCATATAGTGTGTCAGTCTTGGCTTTTGTATAAATCATGTCGTGTATCCATCTGCTTCCTTTCGGGTACACCTTTCTTTCTGGTACAAGATGCAAAATATATGTATGGGCTTGCAAATTTGCATCTAATACTTTGGTATTTCACAATTGCCAAGTAGGTTTCTAGTTGTATCTATATTCAGACCAATCCTGGTTATTTGGTATTGTACGCAGAACTTCTTGTCTTTTAGTCTAATCCCATTATGTGGCAATCATCATTATATGTTGTTGTTTCTGGATATATTCCCTGCTAAGAAAATCTGGTAAACAGTTCTCTACCCCTTTTATATGTTCGACTTCAAAGCCGAAGTTTGCAAAGAGTACTTGCCATCTAGCAAACTTAGCCTCTCCTAGTTTCTTTATATCTTTAGTCAGGACCTTTTTTAGGGCCGAGGCATCTGTTCTCAAAAGAAATTTCTTGTTTACCAAATATACATCAAATTTTTTAATACAATTCCACGCAACTTTTACCTCTTTTTCAATTGTGGAATAGTTTTGTTCTGCAGGGTTCCATCTGCTTGAAGCAAACTGGACAATTTGTTCAGTGTCATCCTTTTTTTGTTTGAGGATTCCTCCCCATCCAATATTGTTGGCATCTGACTCTACAATCTTAAATGAGCTATCATCAACTACATATAGGATAGGCAGAGTTTGTACCTTTGCCTTGATCATCTTGTCAACTTTTGTATGTGCTTCTGACCATTGAGTCGGTTCTTTTCTAAGCCTCTGATTGAGTATATTTCTTTCCTTGGCACAATCCTAATAGAAATTACTGACATAATTCAAACAACCCATAAACCTTTGGAGTTGAGTTTTATCAATGATGACATCCGGGAATCTATTAGAGAATTCAAGTGCATGCTTTTGCAAAGTTATCTGTCCATTGAAAATAGTGTGACCAAGGAACCTAATAGAAGTTTGAAATACTTCTATTTTCTTTTTGCTTAATACTAAACCATTCAATTTGACCAGATTTACAAATGTATGAATGTGCTTGAAATGGTCTTGGACATTCTTGGAAAATATTAGAATGTCATCAATATAAACTATAAGCCAATCAAAGTAAGGCTTAAAGATATTGTCCATTACCTTTTGGAACTTAGAGGGAGCAGTTTTCAACCCAAAGGGCAGGACATTCCACTCATAGTGGCCTGCAGGGATGCTGAATGCAGTTTTGAATTTATCTCATTCGGAGATGGCGACTTGCCAGAATCCTGCTTTCAGACGAATTTCAAAAATATTTTAGCTCCTGCTATCCTTCCCATTAAATCTCTTTTGTGGGGGATAGGATAGGTATTGTCTCCAAGAATAGAATTTAGAGGCTTAAAATTTATAACCAGTCTTGGAATTCCTCTAATTTGTTCTGCTGTTTTGTTCACATTGAAACCATAAGAGTTCCATGGACTATATGATTCTCGGATGAGCTTTCGATCCAGCAACTGTTTGATTTCATTCTCACATAGATCCCTATATTCCTTATTCATGGGAATAGCTCAACTTTTACAGGGCTTCCCTATATATCCTTCTTTGTAGGGTAGTTGGACTGTGTGCTGCTTTCTGTGCTAAAAAGCATTTGGCTCTTCTGAGCAACATTCTTCTTCGATTGTCTACTTTAATGCCTCAATTTTCCCTTTTACTTGAGGATCCTTCAATTGTTCTTCTATCTTCAATGTAGATTTCAGATCTTTGAGATCTGTCAGTTTTGCTTCAGCTTTGTCTAATTCTTAGACAATCTGGATCATAGTAGAAACTCTGGGATTTGAGATATAAGGCATCTCAATCCTTCTTGTTGTTCCCTTCGATGTAGGCACAAAAATGAAATAACCAGATTTGTTTACTTTTAATCTGGTAGATCCATGGGGTTCAACAGCTGCTAGGAAAATATTTTCTAGTATGCAGTTAACTGGAATTTCTGCAACTGCAAATGTCAGATTTATACGATGGTGATCAAAACAAATGGAAGCTTTTGGAACTTCATAATTGAGTGTTTTGTTGCCTAGCCCAATAACTTTTCTTTTTGCAGAAACCCAATACTTTGCTGGAATGACTTTTTTATTTAATATATTCACATCAGCACCAGAGTCAAGAAGTGTTGTTAATTCAAACATTTCCCCTTGTATCCAAATCTTAACTTTAACATGATGTTGTTGGTATGCAATGGCAAGAATTCTCATTTCTTGAAATCCTAAAACAAGATCTTGTCTTCCTTCAATTATTTCAATATGTGGATTCTTGCTATATATTGTTGTATCCCAAGGATGTGCAGATTCTTCAATGGCCTCTGCAGCTTAATTTCCTTTTTGTATTTAAGCTATTTGAGATTTCAAAGCAGAGATTTATGTTTTGACGTAATGAATTTCTCTACTTACCTCCCCTAAGGTGAGTGAGCGAACCTTGCCTAGTTTTTCTTGGTGTCTCTGGAATGACCTGGTATTGCGCTCAAAGGAGGCATCAACAAATAATGGTTTTTTGGTCGAATTTTTTGAAGAATTGGATTTACGCTGGTCCATGAATGCTTCTATAAGCCTGTTCTTCATTTCTCCTTCTTCCATTGCACGAATTTGAGAGAGAATTTTGATTTCTTCTTCTTCTGTAGCAGCCATCAAAATCTTTTCTTTATACGGCGTTGGGTGGCATTCTTCTGTACTAGAATCACTGTAAGATTCAGAATCAGAGTCAATAAGCACAATTTTATGATTCTGAGCATAAACATTCTGAGGATGAGCAAGGCTGTATGTAGGCTTGCAATTCTTCTTCTGAGGAAGAAGAACTATAAGAGTCAGGAGATGACTCCTCGAGCTGCTAGTGTTGGATTTGGTCTTTAATAACCACATTAGGACATCGTTCTGTTCTATGAGTGTGAGTTCCACACTTTAAACATTGTATTTGTCCTTCTGTTTTGACAGTTTTACCTCTATGGAAGAGAGCTTGCGGTTTTTTACCTATGTTCTTCTTTGATTCTTCTCCTTCTGGACATTTGGTTGAAGTATGTCCAATTTTTCCACATAGCCAGCAAGTAAGCTTGTTCCATTTTTCTTGCTTAGATATATGTAGATGAATATCAAAGGGTTTGTAATAGCGTGTCCGAGGGACATCCCTGTAATACCCTTTTCTTGTTGTAGAAGAACTTCTAGGCCTGTGAGAGGGCTTTCTTTGATGCTTATGGAATTTGGCAGTCTATTTGTATTCCTTTTTAGCTTTTTTCTTAGCTTTCCTTTTTTTCACCATTGGATCATCAATTGTTAGTCCATATTTATATTTAATTGAAATATAAATTAATATTTATATTAATAATTAAAATATATTTACCATATTTTTAATATTATATAAATTAAATTGAAATATAAATTAATATCCATATTAGAAATTAAAATATAAAATCCATATTGTATTATAAAAATGTATATTATTAATAATAAATCAATGCATTTTTAAATATCTTCCATTGACGTAATTGTGATTTAACAATTGACATATGGAGGTTTTTTTTAAAACTATTTTCCATGGATGCAATTGTGATTTAAAAATTGACATGCGAAGTTGCGAAGTTTTTTCTAAATGAGTTCGAGTATAATTTCCAATTAGAAAATAACATTTTCAAAATGTCATGTTTAGGATTATATTTGGTTAGTTTAATTTAAATAAATATAAATAGAGGTTGATAGGGCATTTAAAAATAAATTCCCCATTTAAAAATGATGTTTCATTTTCTTAATATAAATAAAGAAAATTTTTTATTTATTTATTTAAAAATAAATTTCCAACCTATAAATATAAATAAAGATTTAGATATGAATGGATTTTTATAAGTTCAAGTTTATGGAGCGCAGGAAAATAGGGTTGTTGTGAGGAAGTATGTTTTTTTTGGGAAATTAAGCAAGGTGATTTGGCTTTGTTTTGGGAAGAAGTATGGAAATAACTATCCTGTCTAAATGAAAAAACAAACCTTAGTAATTTGAAGCTATTCACAATTAATTTGGGTGCAGTGCGGGTTAGTGATTTTTGGAAGCCAAAGATGGATTCTATGATTTGGAGGAGATGGAAAGATAAGGAGGATTGGCCATGCTCTCATAGGAAATGCCTTCAGAATTTTTTCAATGGGAATTGCGGGAAAGGAGGATTCAATTCTCTCAAAGTAGTGATTTATTGAGACAGGGTATGTGCCCAATAGGTTCTTTTACTCTGAAATAAGCTTATACGGTTATTGTGGGCCATTTGATTATGGAAAAGGGTGTTATTTGGAGTAAGATTTGGTATGGAGTCCATTGGCCAGAAATTACTCGTTTTCTCTAGTTGATCGAAAGGTGTAGGCTTCTTACTTGGGATCATATAAGAAGGAAAGGTTACAAAGGACCATCTCTCTATTTTCTATGTTTTCTGGCTAAAGAGAATAAAAATCACCCCTTTCTTTCCTTTGTATTCGTAGAGGAGGTATGGTTTTTCCTTAATTTCATATTTGGAATTGACATTCATAATCAAGAGAATTTAGTCACTTTGTTTAATCAATGGAATTATTTGATGTTCAAGAACCCTATAGTTACCATGTCTTGGATTCTAGCGAAAGGCTTTATCCTTTGGAATTTGTGGATGGAAAGGAATAATAGAATTTACAAGCAAAGTGATTAAAGAGATGGTTCTTTCAAATATCAGAGAAACCCTTCTAATTGTCTCATGGTCAAGTAAAGATTGGAAGGTTGATGTTGTAGAGGCAAAGATTATGCAGAAATTGAACCTAGATCTGAGGATGATCACTCTCAAAGAAAAATCGCCCTTGGATTCAAATACCTCTTTGAAAGATTCTTTCACTCCTCCTCCAATGGACTTTATTAAATTGAACTTTGATGGAGCATCTAAAGGTGATCCAGGATAGTTGGTTTTAGAGGGATGTTTCATGATTGTAGCTCATCTACTTTAAGAGTCATTGTTCAGAGTTGTGGGGTGGCGAGTAATAATCTAGTAAAGTTCACGACGATGGAGAAAGGTATTCAAATTGCCATCAATGAAGGGTTTCAATTGTTACAGATCGATGGAGATTCACAGATTGTGATCAAGTGTGTTCAGAAGCTCCTGAATGGACAACCTACAAGGAAGATAGTGAAGAGTTGAAAGTTGGAAGGGATCGTGGAAAGTATCAATGGTTTGCATGGAAATCTAGAATATGTAGTTGTTCAACACACTAGAAGAGAAGGCAATAAGGTTGAAAATTATTTGGCCAATATGGGTTGTCATTTTAGAGATCTAGATTTGGATGACCCATGGCCTCTTACCAGATTAGAAGGTGAAGTTGAGGCAATCCAAAGTTTTTTGGAGGCAGATAGAATAAACCTTGATGGGGGTGTTAATATGGTCGCTATGAGTGCATTGGAGAGGATGCCACTAGGACACTTAGATCATTCTCAGGTGGGCATGGCAGCTAGTAGTTAATGCTGGAGCGTTAGCAAGTGTGCCACCTTGTAATTTTAAAAGCCAGTTTATGGAGATGGGAGGACGAAGGTTCAAGAATATTGTGAGAGGAGGCGAGGATGACTCTTCGACCTCCATTATAGGTCTCCTATTGTTGATAGTTTGTGTTTGGTGGTGGCTCCTCTAGCTTATATTTCTATTGGTCTACATCAAGCCTCACTTGATTATGGCAAGTTTTAGGTCAATTGTCATGAGGTTTTTGCTTCCTTTGTTGTTTTTAGGGCATAGATGTGATATGCTCAATCCATTCTGGTGTCTGAGCCTTTGGCATGGGAATTTCGTGTTTGGTGGTGTCTTTTGTGGCTCGTACACCCTGTGGTATTGATTGAGCTTCATTTTGTTCTGGTTTTGCTTCTTTTGAGCTTACACCTCAATTTGTTATTCCTAAGGCATTTATTTGGTTTGTCTGCTCTGTGCATTTTGGTTTTGTTTGGACCTTTGGGGAAATTTTATTGGTTTCTTTGCTCAAGTGAGATTTTGAAGATAGATACTCAATTGTTGAGGACAATTGTGATACTTTGGGCAACAAGCTATTGGTCTATAGTGTTGGTGTTTGTAACTTGTGGTTATAATTTTCTTAGCCAATTGAAATTTGTTCGAGATGTGTGACTCTCCCTATTTCTTGGGATGTTTCAGGGGTCTAGGTCTAGTTTTAATTTATATGAGTCGAGTATGGGCTGTAAAGAGGTTCGAAGGTCTTTCTATCAGGTCATGAAACTGAATTGTGGCAAAATTGATAATCTCTTGATCTTGGACCAGTGGTGTGGCCTTTTGGTGATGACCTAATTGTTTTCAAGTATGTAATTCAAGGTTTTGCTCATCGTTCTTCATCTTATTTCATTAGTGGAGGTTTCTCTAATTTTTGTCCTCAGTTCTTATTCACATCGATGGTCAAGCTTCCAAGAAAGAGGATGAGTAATTGGAAAGGTGGCGGAGGCAAAATTGGGCACAAAATGGTTCGCCATTTTGCTTATGATTATGTGGCTACAACTTTTGATGTCGTTCCTCTGGAGGAGAGGAAGGAGATCTTGGGTTTTGAAAATAAGGAGGAAGGGGACTGTCCTTATTACCTTGACTTTGAGTGGGTAGGGGAGGATGCTAAATGGCTCCTAGCTCCTGGTAGATTCAGGAAAAGGACATTGCATTTCATGAGTTCTTTGGCATTGAACCAACAAATGACGACCATGCTGCATCTCATCTTCAGGGACAAACAAGTGGAAAATTATAATGTGCTTTCTTCGGTAAAATATATTAAACGCATGCTTCAAAACCCGAGTTTTATCTGGACAATGTCAACGCTTGTTTGGTGCGGGTGGAAAGTTCCTTTATCAGTGATTCAACCTCTGGAGATCTCACTAATCATGTTTAGACCCTTGCGCTGATTTCTTCATATCATGACTAGAATGGTGTTATCAGGTAATTTTGTCATTCATTTTTGACAGTGTTACTTTAGTTTGGTTTATTCTGGGTGGTCTCCTAGGGCATTCACTCGTTTTCTTCTCTTCCAATTATCATGGGTTGTGGGGTTATAGTTGTTTTTTTGATATGTTGGTGGTATTGAGATGTGTGAAGTTCTAATGGTTTTTCGATATGCTAGTGGTTTTGGTTTATCTCTAAATGCAATGGTTTTACCTTTGGTTGAAGCGTTCACTATTTGTATGGAGGAGCAAAGCGGATCACCAAAAACTTATATGTGGCTTTAATTTAGAAGACATGGCTATATATCAGTGTTGTAGCTTAGACTCTAGAACGTAGACTCTTAATGCTTATTTGATGAAGTTGATGTTTTTGGTTTCTTTTCGTGAGGTACATGGTTGGTCTTCATTGTAGATAGGATAATAAAGTGAAGTTAATGTCAGTTTTTGGACTGTTTTGAATCTTTTTAATTCACAGTGATATATGTACTCTCCAGTGCATAGATCTGTGATGGTTTTAGCTTGTCTGGATTCATGATTTTTTTATCCAGTGTTGAAAGGTCATTATATTAGTTGGTTTTCATGTTATTCAGTCCTAAAGCTTATTTGATAAGGGGGTTTGCATGGCTATGAACATGTCTATTTGTATCATGTATTACTTAGTTTTTTTTATATGTAATGTGATTATTGTTTATATGTTTCTTATAAGAAGTTATGTGTTCACATCTAAAGAGAGTACAGTATGTACACCTTCATAAATTTTAATATTCAAATCATTGTGTGTAAGGGATCCCTTGTCCGAAAAAAAAGGGTATGACACATTACTTTGGTATTTGGTTTGGTTGTGAATTTAAAATTAGATGATTATTTTTATGATTATTATTATTACTGTTATTAACATAAATAGATAGATATGTATATGTATATGTATAAACATGTATATACATGTTAATTGGGTCTAGCTTGATGGTTGAGTATTATATTCAATTCAAGTTAAGTGCTTAACTCTTAAGAGTATATTGTTGTAATGTTTTCAAGCCTTATTGTTGACTGGCCTTATGCCCTAAAGATGCTACAATTAGGTACCATTCTCAAAATAAGGGGAAGTTCTCTAAGAGTTTTCACCAAGTAGTGTAACCTACCAAACAAACAAAAAACGTATATGTATACATACATACATGGTTATTCAAAAAACTATAGTGCATAATAAAAGCAATCAAATTATTCTTTTACATTCAATAGATAGATGGATAAATAGATATCAATTTCTCAAGGATTTGTAATTGATATGATAAATTTACTTGGAATTATCTATTTGTGTAAAAGAATAATCTAAAAAAATGCATATATGAACTTCACGCCATCTTTAAAACCTCAGTGTGCTCTAAAATGTAAAATTATAAGAAGAGATGATAAAATCATCTCTAATGAATCTAGCAAGGCCAATGCAATGAAATATTATAAATATTTTGAAGTAAAAATTTATTAAAAAGACAAAAAATATTTATAAATATATGTAAAAGAAAGCCTGGAAAGCCTTACACTTACACCATCACTAAAGAATTCAATACCTTTAGTTAAATAATTGGAACTCATACTTCAACAAACTTTATATTTCCCCTTGAGCCTTCAAAGACATAAATCATTCACCTATATACTAAGGTTGAGGATATAGAATTTGGTATTAAGGGTCTTCCGAATGACTAAATACATTGAAAGTTATTAAGTTAGGGACTTAAAATTTAGAAGTCTAGTCCTAGTGCCTCTTATCAAACATATTTTTAATCAAGTAGTCAAGCAAGGCTCCCTAAAAATATGGACTAAAAATTTAATTGTTTCTATTTTCAAGTCCAAAAACCAAAATGACCTAACCAATTATCAAACTATCAAGATTAGCCCCCTTTTAGCCAAATTATATGGCTTGCTTCAAAAGAACAATTAGTCAATGTGTTTAGGCCAATAATAAAAGGTCTAAAGGACAAGCTGGCTTCAAGATGAAACATACCAAAACTCGTTAGTCTACCACTTTTAAAGATACTATTAAGAATAGTACGAAAGAAAAGGAAGAATTTTTATGTTGCTTTATTGATTTTAGAAAAGTTTTTGACATCATTCCTAAAGCCCTATGGAAAGGATTAAAAGAAATAGGCATCCCTTCGAAGCTCAATAGTGTTGTGATTAGGCCCTATGAAAAATGTATTGCTAAAATGAAATGTAAAAGTGAGTGGTCTATGGATATTAATTGTAATATTTGTGTTAAGAAGATGTGCCCCTTTCTCCCATCCTTTTTATTTTTAGATCAATAAAATTGATTAATATTTAGAAGAGAAGAGGTGCATTGGTATTAACATAGTTGGATTGATTAGCATATTTTTCATATACACTAATGATATTGTTATTCTTGCAAAATGTATTGACTATAGCCACAAACAACTCGTAGTTCTGCATCATTTTTGCAAAAGTTACAAAGTATTGATAAAACTAGGATTGTGATATTTAAATCCAATAAAATAACTTACCCTCCAATTTTGTATCACACCTTTGAAGAGGTCCAGTCTTACAGATAATATGGCATCGATTTTAATAATTGTTTATCTTGAGCTATAATTTTGAAAGAGAGACGATGGGGGGTGGAAAGCATATTATGATCTTAAAGAGAGAGTAGAAAGGGAAAAAAATGGAATTAGGATTGGGAAAAACTCATTTTTAATGTTTTTATTCTCCCAGTTATTCTATATGATTGTGAAGTTTGGGCCCCCAACATCTCTCATGATACTTAGAATAAAATTGAACAAACCCAAAAATGTTAATAACTTACAATTTCAAAATTAAATTGAATAATCCTTACCCCATTCTCTTCATTGAAGTTGGTTTAACCTTCGTGGGGTTTAAATACATGATTAAATGTCTCAAACATAGACATAAGTTGCTCAAGTTGAGAAAATATGTTTTTTTTTTTTTTTGTTATTGCTTTGAGTGCTAGTCACAATATACTCAAGAAGGGTTGGGATAGAGATTCCAAAGTTTGGTTTGGCTATTGGATCATAAAAGATGACAATCAAATTAATAAGACTGATAACTTATAATTTCAAAATTAAATTGAATAATCCTTAGCCCATTCTTTTGATTGAAAATGGTGGTACCTACGTGGAGATTAAATCCATGATTAGATGTCTCAAATATAGACATAAGTTGCTTGAGTTGAGAAAGGACATATTTTTTGTTTTTTCTTTGAGCGTTAACCACAGTAAACTCAAGCAGGCTTAAGTTTTTCTTAGCTATTGGATCATAAAAGATGATGATCAAATTAATAAGACTGATAATATAAATCTTACATTCTTATGAATTTTATAAATAAGATCTAGACCAACAACAAAAAGCATTAATAAGGGAAAGTTGAAGTGCTACAAAATTTATATCAACCTTGGTTTTATTAATTGAAACCATTTTTGATATTGTAAAAATCAAGATCAATGGTCATAACCTCAAAACTACTCACTTTACTAATCTGGAAATACTTTGGGATCAACAAATTTGAAAAAATCATGGTAGAATAGGAAGTTTGGGATGAACGACATTTCATTTAATGTGCCTTTCTATCAATCATATAAGATCTAACTTCATCCAATTTCACTTAACTACTCTTCAAGACCTCCATGCTCACAAAAATTATATTGACCTTGGTAATTTCCATTCAGTAATGTTTAAATGTACAAATGATAGTTGAATAACATTTAGTATGCTTTTTTTTAAACGTTTTATTGGTATTAGAGGGCATGAAACATCATCATCGTCATCCTTAATTTAGATAGTAATGTCCACTAAAGACTAAAAGTTACCCATGTGATTATGAAGAATATAATATGTGAGTACATGCTGAGATAAGGTGAAAGCACGTCCTAAGGAATAAATAAAAAGAGTTGAAAAGAACATGAAGGATGAAAAAATAGAAATTAATTGAAAAGCATCAATCCTATAAGATGGGGAGCAAGGAAGAAGCTCGAGAATAAAGAGTTTCCTTCGATAATCCATGTTGCTTTGGATAAGCACTTTTAACATTCATGTCCACAAAGAAATGTGTGATGGGTGAAAGGCCATGGGAGTCACCGGGTCTATGATGCTTTACAAGTATGTAATGTGAGTTGGGAAGTTGTCCATGGGGCCTCTTCCTACTAATGCCAAGGAAATTGAAGGAAGAGGTGATGAAATTGGTGAGTGTCGATCTAGGGAATTGGCATCTAGTAACCCACCAATAATGGTTTAACATCTCTTGAAGGAAGAATGATAATAAAATTTAGTCTTATCGAGCCATGGGTTTCTATAGAGAACTAAGTTACTCTTTGAATAAACAAAATAACCATCATTTGGTCTTGTAGTAGAGAGAGTGTTTGAATACAAAAATGGTCCTCAGTATTAGAGTATAAAGAGAATATATGGAAAACATGGTGCTAGAGAGGAATACCAAGTGATCCATATCAATGTGAAGTTGGTGGGAGCAAACTTTGGGATGGGCGAGTGGGACCATTGAGCTACAAGGAAAATGGAGTCTGTATAGGCTTGGGGTTGGATAAGCCTATCACTATGTTATATATATCAGTATGAGTGTTATTGAATTTTGAAAGAATGTGACTTTATAGGTTCAAACCATGGGGATTGAAGATAGGCTTTATAAATCTTAATGTGAATGCCATTGTTTATCTCTCCTTTAGAGAGAACAAGAGAATCCTTTGAAAATCTACATGGGGGTGGTCTATCAATATAAATGTCAATGAGGTGAAGTAATGAAAAGGTCATAGATATCAACATGAATCATTTACACACTTTACTTGTTTCATAAAGGAGGTGAGAGAAAGATATGGATATTTAAGAAGGCCACTTGTTGAGTTTCCCATTCATCTATGTCTATATATTATCATTACCACGTGAAAGATCACTATAGTAGTGTGTTGAAATGCGCTAATACATGCAATAACAATAACATGCAGCAATGATCTCTTGGCATGAAGATACTGAGATAACATTATGATAAGAACTCTATATATCCTATTCTAGTCTACTATCGAAAGGTATGGCCCTCAAACTTTACAATAATACAAGAAGGTAGATGTGGCCAATGAACAAAAGAGTTAGATCTTAAATCATATATCTTGAAATTGACACAAAACACATTAATTTTAAAGGGTGGTAAGAGTTGTACCTTCCTTGCTAAAGCATGGTCTATAGAAGCAAACCCCTAAATAAATATATGAAGAAACTACATCAACCCTTTCGCCTCTATAATTAAGAATCACATTACTTTCCTCCCTTTAAAGAGAGATGTTAAAGGGCATGATCTTTTTTCCAAATTAACCTAATATTGATGATTGTGACAAAAATAGGCTAAGATGTCAAGTTATCTCTAGAGGCCCCTTAGTAATCAAGACACGAGGATAATTTTATCTACATAAAAGATAACAATAGAGGTTGTAAAGAGTGAGCCTATATGTGGCATCCAACAAATACCATATGATTTCCTCTAGCCCATCAATATAGAGTCCAAGAAGTGTAGGAGAGAGTGGGTAACCATGTTTAACTCATAGTACTATGGACCTCCTTCTTCCCGCCAATTCTCGTTTGTAGCTTACGACTAATGGTCTCATATATTTTCATCACAAGTGAGACCACCAAGGGTGGAAACCCTAAATCCTCGAGCATATCAATTAATAGGGGTTAGAGAATTGTGTCATATTCATTATGGGAGTTCATAAAGCAACACCATACTCTATGTGTGCTTACCTTAACCTCCTCGACGATGGAATTTAAAGTAATGATATGATATTTAGTACGATTGGCTCCTCATAAACCTTGCTTGTCTTGTGGCTCCAAGCCTCTTTGTCTCCACCCATTTGGAGATGTCCATATCTAAAACTATGAAAAGATATTTGCTAAAATATGTCCAACCATATTGTGATAGTTTCTATGATCATTCTAGTCTCCACTTTCATAGATGGGGTGGATGACATTGGATGTCCAAGAAGGTGGAAAGCCAGAGGGCACCATGTAGTTAAATAGGTTAGCAATATGGATTTCTAAGACTTAAGGTATATGCTTGAAAATTTCAACTTCGAGGTTTTCCACATCCCAAGGTTTGTTGCACTGAAGTTTGAGGATGGTATGTCTAAGGATTAGGTGGTTAGAAAAGAAGTGACAATGTATAGTTTTCAAGTTTACTTGAATACTTCCTTGGTTTGAAGCAATATAGCTAGAGGCATAACCAAAACAAGTATAAAGGTTAATTACTGCACATATTGATTTCTTAGGGAGGAAGGCTCTCCAAAAGAGTCTCAGGATAAAATAAAGTAGGTTGAGTATATTTTTGTGCTTATTGAAGAGACAGATCTTCTTTTTTCTCCTAAGAATGCTCCTATATATTATATGCATTTTCTTTCAGTTGGAGGATTTGTGCATTATAATATGTTTGATTAGTTTGTGAATGTTTTTATAATCTTAATCATACCAAGCATTATGAGGGAAACAACCATTTCTAGTGGGGCAAGAAGTGAAGATGGAATGTGGGAAGGTGTTAAATGAAGAAGACTGAATGGCTTGGGTGAAGTAGAGTGTGAGGGGAGGAGGTGTGGAAGATCCTTGAATATTATGTAGTTCTAATGGTAAGGCCTCATTAACAAGAACATGATCAACAACAAAAGAGCCACGAGCAAAAGGAAATCTTGTTGAGACCCTAGAATTTGGTAAGGATATACCATTATCGAGGATGTCCAATCACAAGAGTCCCCCAAACTAACCAAGTGTTCACCATAAGGTGTCACTACTCTTTCAATCGAGTTATGGAAAACATCCTCTTAAAATTCAATGCATGTGTCATAAATGGGTCCAAATCTATGTCATGCCATGTGCATTGCATGTAGCCAATTCTTGCAGAGAACTATCTTACATGAAGAATGTATCTAAAAGCCAAGAATTTTGATATCTAAGGTTGTAGATTTGTGAGACAAGATCCACGAATGTCTACAATGGCATAGGGTGACAAGATTAGAGGAAAGTAGCATGTAGTGAAGAAAAGTTTCGTGGAAGAGGGTTTCCTTTTTAAGGATATCCATAATAACTTAGCATGAGCATTTGAGACTTCACTCGAGATAAAGAGAGATAGATACTCATTGTGAGACAACCAAAACCTTTCATGCCAAGGCAAGTTTTAATTGTGTACCAATAACTAGGAGTATCCAAGAAAGACAATGAATGGCTTCATATCAAATCAATGCATTTTGGTAAAGGAAATTAGATCATAGTTGCTCCTCACATTATGTAAGGAGCACAATGAGAAGAAGAATGACCAACATCATTTTGCACTATGATTAACAATGTAGCTCTAAGACTCAAGTTTTAACATCATAAGGTGAAAGACGAGGTGATGCAATTGTGTGGACCATCATTTCTTCAAACATATTGTTCCTTCTTTGTAGCAAGGATAGAATAAAATTGTAATTAAATAAAGAATATATCAGAGACATTACACATTCCTTACCCATGGGTTTGAGGTTAAACTCAATAAAAGCATATAACAAGTATACAAAGGAAAAACAATGCGTAGACTCCAATATTGTTAAATTTTTGTAGTTAATAATGATTATTAATATGGTTTTGACACTAATAAAATCTATTTATTGTTTTGTTCTAATTTATGAAATTACAATTATATATAAAATTAATATAATATAATACAATACACAACATTTTGATATATATATATATATATTTTTGTAGTTAATAATGATTATTACCATGATTTTGACAATAATGAAACCTATTTATTGCTTTGGTCTAATTTATGACATTACATTATACATGAAATTAATATAATATAATACTATATATATTTGATGAAACTCCACACACTCCACATTTAGCTACTCGATGTTGTAAAATAATTAATAATTGGATTCGATCGTTGGAAGACCTCATAAAGAACTTGTGGCACCCAAATACAAACTTTTGTCATTTTCACGGGGACAAATTATGTGGATAATGAGATGTGTTTTTTTCCAATAATAAGACATAAGTGGTGTCGCTTCAAAGGTCATTGTGTTGGTAAAGGTAGAGGCCATGATCAAATTAGAAAGAAGAATGAAGACGGGATATCATAACACCATACAACCATGGACCCAACTCAATAATATAGGAAGGATTGTGGGGATTCAAAAGGTCAAAGAAATGCACATGAGAAGAAAGTTGTACGAATTTCTAGAAAGTCTTATCAACACCCCATGTGAGATGAGCATAGGGAGCTTTTTGAGGTGAGGTGAAATTGTTTTTGACTACTGGGGAAACAATGTTGAAGTTGAATACTAGGGTTAGCATGGAAAGAGAGCACCAATTGGAGACCAAGAAAGTCAATATAGAAGTCTGTGACAAAGTCATGAAAGGATAATATATAACTGGTATTTTATGATGGTGGAAAATAGATTAAGGGAGAAGTATGGAAGGATAATATAATATTGTAAACACTTTGATTGTTATAAATGTGGGCAATTGTGATTCAAAGTCTATGGAAAATATGGATCAGACAAATTTGAAAAAGGTGTGTATATAATATTGATACAAATGAATTCTATTTTATTTAAAAAATAAAATAGAATTAAAAAGTTTAGTAAATTATTTTATATGTAGAATTAAATAATGAAGTGTGTAAATATTATTAAAAGGAAAGGAAATATAAATATTAAAAGGGATGGAAAATAAATATTAAAAATAAGTTGAAGAAAGGAAAAAATAATATCTGAGGATAATGACAAAAAGAAATGGTATAAAGAGTAAATGGTGAATATATATAGAATTGAAGTAACAAATAAGATTATAGAGATAGATAAACAATTAAAGTGCTAAAATGTGAAGAGCTTGATAGATGAATATTAGGATAGACAAGGAGAAATAAAAGGACTAATAATATAAGAGAATTAGATCAACAAAGAGACAAGAAAAGATTGAACTCTAAAGAGTTCACAAGAAACAAAAATACTATACTACTTTTGATTCAGTAAATTGTGTGAACAATGTTTGATTTGCTCCTTAATATTTATGTGTTTGGTTTTGAATACATTTGTGTGATTGTAAGTGATTTAGCGCTTGTTCATATATCAATTTGTTGGAAACCATTGCATAGAGAATTGGTGAGTTTGTGAAATAATGCTAACATTGTGAATAAGGCGCAATTCACAAAAATCAAATTGCACAAGTGTAATTGAGGCATACAATCTTATGGACTTCCCATGTCACAATATGGGGAATCGATCTTATATTGTTGACTTGTATTCTAGCATTGGAGCTATTGTGACTTGTACACTAGGTTTGTTGCTCAATACGCATTTAATGCCTAGAGCAAAAGGGTTGATCACAATTATCCTTAGATACTTTTCCTAGTTTACAATGGGTTCTTGAGACAATAAATGTTTGACATGGTTAGATTTGTCAAGTATAGTTCACATGCATATGTTGTACATGATTCTTTATGAGAGAGGGTGTTGAGTATGTGTGACAGGATAAGTATGAGAGCCATATTTCCATAATGTAACATGGTGGTATATGAGTGATCTACCCATTAAGGAGATCCATATTTTTGTGGGCCATAGTTATAAAAATTAATGTGCGAGTCTAAGCTATAAACATTGTTAGAAGAGCCCAAAATTTGCAAGGAACTTAGAACAAATCAAGATCATTTCACTTTAAGAAGACTTGTGATTGATGTGCCTCTATGAAGAGTTAGTATTTATGCATCTCTCTAGGTAAGTGATTCATTGCAAATGTTTGCTTAATGAAGACTTAGGCTTCATGCATATTTATAAGTGAATGATTCATTGTAAAGGTTTACTTAATGAAGAGTTGTAGAATTGAGGCTTCTGTGATCAGTCGTTTTTATAATAAGAGCTTCAGCGTAAATCACATGATAAAGACCTTTGTCGACGCGTTTCGAACCAGCCAGTGTGGTTCATCGTCAGGAACCACACTGGTTGGTTCGAAACGCGTCGACAAAGGTCTTTATCATGTGATTTACGCTGAAGCTCTTATTATAAATAATGAAGAGTTATCCTTTAGGCATATCTGTGAGTGATTGATTTTTTATGTGATTGAATGAACTTATCTATCGTATATAATTATGTAAGTATTTATGTCGCCATAAGAAGCTCTAATAACGTAAGTTACACAATACATGTTAACATTGTTAGGCATTTTCCATGAAGGATTATTGTGCATTGGTAAAATTTGTATCCTTTGCAAAAGTAAGCTTATGTTGTTGTATTAAGTAAATTCATAGATACTAGGGGTGTTGTATTAAGTAAACTCATAGATACTAGGGGTGGCAGACACATGGGGACGGTGCTTTATGGCCCTGGAGGACAAATAGTACTAACATAATAGTGGAGCCTCGGTATAGTTTCTAAAAATCAAGCAAAGATGTATGCAGTCTTACAAGGAATTAATTTGGCAAAGAAATCACTAATGCAAAAAATAATTATGGTGGGTGACTCCAACAACATAAGCAATCATCTAAATCTAGGTACTACCCCTTCATACCTCAACCTAAACAACATCTTTAAAAAAGTGTTTCAAGTATATCCTATATTCCCAGATTTCAAGCCAGTCATGTATGAAAGGAACTAAATTTGTTGGTGGAATCATTAGCCAACCAAACTATTTCTTGTGCACTTGGAATATTAAGGGTGAATGAAACCACCCAAATCCTCCCCATCATATAGTTCATGAATGTTGACAAGGGGAAGTAGCGATATAAGGCATATTGGTGTATGTGTTGTTAGATAACAAGGGTGGTGGTGTGTGGCCTTGGGCAACCACACCACTTAACCAATATAAAGCAAATAAGGAAGATCTCCATCATGTGCATATAACTCATTTTGATGAATAAGGACAAAGCTAGTGCGATTATTGATGAAGCACAAGTGTAGGAGGTAGAGGATTACATATGGAGCATACGAAGTTGCAATAAATCTATCATCATGAGTCCATTTAAGTTGTTGGTCTATATTGGTCCAAATTCAAGGGTGAATATTTCAACTTGTAGGAATTGAAGTGGATAATTATGGTTGTCTTGACGCAAGACAAATCACATGTAGAAACCTTTCCATTTCTTGTTTTTAATTGTCTCAATTATGGTAATAGGATTGTCAAGGTTGGTTGGCCACTACAATTTAGAAGTGTTGGCTAGGGATCTAGGAAGTCAAGGAAGTAGGTTTCCCTTCAAGCTCAAACATGGAAGATAGGCAAGGAAACGTTGCAATACAGAGTGGATCCTGGTTTTGGGGTGGCCGAATTGTAGGTTGAGTTCATCATTGTACATATGTGTGTGGACCAGTTAATACTTCAACTCACCATAATGATGCAAATATTAATAGAATACAAATTTTTTATTCATAAGAAAAATGATGAAGTGGACAGTTTGAGGCAACAATTAGAGAACATGTAGATACTCAACGAGAAGGAGCTTGTGCTACTTTGTCCCTAGCATCTTCAGCCAATTCAGTGTGCCCTCCCCCTGTAAACTTGCCCAACTTGAACCTAGTAGCATATTTGGATAACATATTTTCTTTGGATGACTTTAATGGCATTCATGACTATAAACTCTAGTATGTTGGCAAAGTGTTGTAATTTTTTAGGCATTTATTATAGGGTATACAACATATGTTTACTATAATATAAGCAAGAAGAAAGTTAAGGGAGATAACATGATCAAATAAAATTTGGTCAAGCAAACTTGTAGAGTGCACATATATCTTCAAGGAAGAATGTCACATGTTTTTTTTCCACAATAACAAATAAGATTTGCATTAGAAAATGTTCTCGCTAAATTGGATAATTGTACAATACAAAAATAGATGGCAATGACCAAATGTAAGACATATGCCTACCTCTAAAAGGTTGGGTATTCACCAACTCCTAGTATTTCTTTTTTTCCAAAATATTATTTTAGAGCCCATAATACATGAATAAATGCAAACAAATTGTGAACATAAAAGAATATAGAAAAAATACAAATATGAAAAAGTCTAGATGTTGATTTCTTATCATCCTTGGTTAAATAGAGAGATAATTTTTCTTATTCTTGAAAATTGCCATCCATTGCTCTTTTAAATCCTAGATAAGTGTGACTTGATATTATTCATTTGCTTTGTCGTGATAGGGGACAAATTCCTTATCTATAAGTCTAGCAATATCTCTTGGCATTGCTCTTTGGATTCTTCACAAAAGGGTTTGGGTGATCCATCTCGTATAGTGCATTTTGCTTTCTTCATGAGTCTATCCTCCTTTCAATTTCTTGGAACTTTAAAAGAGGGGATGCTTTGGTGTTGATCAATGGGACTTCAAGCTCTACTTTCGTTTTGGATAATTTCCAAGTTATCTTTTTTCCTGCTTCATTCTCTATTTCTATTAGTTTGCGGCTCACATTAGCAACATTCCACTATGTGGGCTTTAATGGATTCCTTTTGGCTTGAGAATAATCATTCTTTGCTTCCTCTGAGTCATGGACAACTTTGTGATTAGGGAAATGAGAAATCAAATGCTTAAAATTGAAATAAGATCAACAATAGAAGTTGACATGCTTAGTCGAGATTTTGTTTTTGTACATAATCCCCTGCATCAAGCCAAAACTCTTCTTCAAGAACTTTTGATAGGTCCATTTCAACACATATCCTTGCAAGGGTTGTAAATTGTTGCTCCTTTAGCTCAAGTTTGTAGTGATGAAAGTTGTTGAAGCCATTTCCTCTCTCAATTAATGTCTCAAGAGACTATAACTATAGTGGAAGGTCAAGGAGCCTTACTTACATTGGGGATGATGTTAAATAATCTATTGAGGGGAAAAAGGTGGAGTACCAGGGCTTCATGCCAATACTTGCAATTCCCCAAAACCAAGTTCAAAGAATAAGATAGTATCCCCATTAGTCATTGCATCAAGTTCAACGATGAAGAAACTTTGAGCATAGGGCTAAATGTAAGCCTCCTCCAATAAAGAGTGTTTCAAAATTTGAATGTACTAGCTATGTATATCCAATAGCTAGACACAAAACCAATAAATTGATAAATAATTCCATGCTTCAAGCATAAATCAATATGGCATTTAATGGACTTAGCCACAAAATGGTGGAAATGGAGTCAATTTTTCCCATTGTAACTGAGTGTCGGGTAAATTCAAGACCACTCGAGGAAGAGACCACATATTTGAAATAAAATTTACCCTATGTAACTAGATACAAATGAGCAACAAAGAGAGAATCAATTTCCTTCAAATTCTAATGCATTACTCTTTCATTAAGTGGACCAATCTAGAGGGAGCTCAACACCATAATTGTGTAATGAGGCACATTACGGTGTACAGGAGATGTGCTTATAATGGGTAGGGAAGAAATCCTAGATACAAAGAGAGGTGGACCAAAGCAAATCCATACAAATGTCAAATGTTGTTGTTATAATCATGAGGGTCATTATGTGAATGAATATTTCAAGTGAAAGCATAGTAAAAATATTAAATACTCATATAAGGTAACATATAAGAATGCTTATGGTAAGAATATAAATAAGGGGTAATGATTCCTTTGATTGTTGTGACAAATATTTGAGATGCTTGATACATTGACTTTCATATGATTAGACACATGATTGGCATGCAAGACTAGTTCGATATTTTTTATCCTTATGTTAAGGAGACTCCAAGTTTGGAGATGGTAAGACCCTATAGCTTGTCAGTAAATGCTATGCCTATCAAACATGTTCCTTAATTCTAAGACTTCCTTGAATAATGTCATTGTATGGGGGTTCTTCTAGAGTAATCACATCTAATTTTGAACTAGCATTGTAGAATAGACCAATGTGGTGAACCAAAGAAGTTTTGTACATACTTGGTTTGAAAAAAGAACCTTCATTAGTGAATTATATGAACAAATTGAATCTAAAAGTTAAATTTGAAGGAGGTAAATGTATTATGAAAGAAATTTTGGAGGAGTATGATATAATAACAAGAGACCATGAGGATGGATTATATCTGTAGAAATTTCTCTATAGATCAGCTAGCTCTGATACCATGTATAAATTCTGAAATTTCTCTACAAATATCGCTCTGAGACCATATAGAAAATTTGACTGTAGATTAACACGATAATGCAATATACCAAAGCAAAATACTATAAACTACTTCTACTATCAATTTACTTTGTGGAAGCTTAAAGATTGAGCAAGATCAAGTTGAACACATATAACCAAAAGAAGAAGAATCAATGCACATGAAACATAGAAAATACTCAGGGGAAAGCCTCAGCTAAAAACCCCACTATCTGTATCATCATACAAGGTGGAAATACATTAGAATTATACAAATCCTTAGCTCTCACAGCTAGCCAGCTCTCAGTACAATCCTCCTAGATGCTCAAAGGAAATCAAAGCTTCTCATAAACCTTCTCCTCTGCCCTCCAAGCTCCTATTTCCTTGCGCTATTCCTAGTGGATGATCCTCACCTCACCAAGTGGAACACTACTCTTACACACTGTAAAACTGCGAAATCCTCAAGGAACCTTATTCCTTCTACATGCATGAGTTTCCTTTATAAGAGAAAGCATGTCCTTGACTTTAATCTCAATTGGGTCTTTCTCAGAATAGACATACATGAGTTACTGATGAGGGAATCTTCAGTTATCTGGAGTACACTAGTTGAGTGCATGCATGCATCAACTGGCTGATGACTCACAATTAGTTCCTCAAACAGTTTGGAACTAATTTAACTGGACTTAACTTAGTAAACTGAGCTAACTAATTACAACTCAAATATAACTCAGCCTTATCTCCTTAATTAAGGCATAATCTCCTTAATTTAAGGGATAACTATTGCATGACTTTAGAAAGACTTCTAACTTGAATTTCTCCAACTAATTAATCCACAATGAATAATTAATTATTTCCAAGTAGCTGGTGAGATTAAATTTGAATTTTAATTCACAATTTTAATTCAAGGACAAATTAAATTGGAATTTCTAGATTCTATTTTTATCATTTCTTGTTTTCTATTTTCAACACTCCCTCTCAACAAGAAAGGAATTCAACTCGATCCCGATCGTGAACCTTTGCAGTGTTGTGCATGCAACACTTCTCTCAAGTGTTGTTGCTATAAAAACTCTAGGAAAAAAAAAACATCCAAACTAAATCAGTTTGATGCATCTGTCATCAAAGTCTCTGACTTCTATTGCCTCTGTCAACTGAAAACTCTGCGCGTTTGCTGACTTTACCTTTCTGCACTGTTGTCAAACCTTCTTTGTGCTCTTCAGTATCTGACTACTCTAGCCTTTGTCAGTTTGATCTTTGACTGCATCAATCCCACTGATTCCTCCCGCTACTATGTACTTTGGGCTCCCATAGCAAGGTACGATCCATGAGATAAAACCTCTCAATGGACCCTGCCCAAATTTCAGCCTTCTTGGGAGATCTCCATCATGTGCATATAACTCATCATGAAGATCTCCATCATGTGCATATAACTCATTTCGATGGATAAGGACAAAGCTAGTGTGATTATTGATGAAGCACAAGTGTAGGAGGTAGAGGATTACATATGGAGCACACAAAGTTGCAATAAATCTATCATCATGAGTCCATTTAAGCTGTTGGTCTATATTGGTCCAAATTCAAGGGTGAATATTTCAACTTGTAGGAATTGAAGTGGGTGATTATGGTTGTCTTGAAGCAAGACAAATCACATGTAGAAACCTTTCCATTTCTTGTTTTCAATTGTCAATTATGGTAATAGGATTGTCAAGGTTGGTTGGCCACTACAATTTAGAAGTGTTGGCTAGGGATCTAGGAAGTCAAGGAAGTAGGTTTCCCTTCAATCTCAAACATGGAAGATAGGCAAGGAAACGTTGCAACACAGAGTGGATCCTGGTGTTGGGTTGGCCGAATTGTAGGTTGAGTTCATCATTGTACATCTGTGTGTGGACCAGTTAACACTTCAACTCACCATAATGATGCAAATATTAATAGAATACAATTTTTTTATTCATAAGAAAAATGATGAAGTGGACAGTTTGAGGCAACAATTAGAGAACATGTAGATACTCAACGAGAAGGAGCTTGTGCTACTTTGTCTCTAGCATCTTCAGCCAATTCAGTGTGCCCCCCCCCCTGCAAACTTGCCCAACTTGAACCTAGTAGCATATTTGGATAACAAATTTTCTTTGGATGACTTTAATGGCATTCATTACTATAAACTCTAGTATGTTGGCAAAGTGTTGTAATTTTTTAGGCATTTATTATAGGGTATACACCATATGTTTACTATAATATAAGAAAGAAGAAAGTTAAGGGAGATAACATGATCAAATAAAATTTGGTCAAGAAAACTTGTAGAGTGCACATATATCTTCAAGGAAGAATGTCACATGTTTTTTTTTCCACAATAACAAATAAAATTTGCATTAGAAAATGTTCTGGCTAAATTGGATAATTGTACAATATAGAAATAGATGGCAATGACCAAATGTAAGACATATGCCTACCTCTAAAAGGTTGGGTATTCACCAACTCCTAATATTTCTTTTTTTCCAAAATATTATTTCATAGCCCATAATACATGAATAAATGCAAACAAATTGTGAACATAAAAGAATATAGAAAAAATACAAATATGAAAAAGTCTAGATGTTGATTTCTTATCATCCTTGGTTAAATAGAGAGATAATTTTTCTTATTCTTGAAAATTTCCATCCATTCCTCTTTTAAATCCTAGATAAGTGTGACTCGATCTTATTCATTTGCTTTGTTGTGATAGGGGACAAATTCCTTATCTATAAGTCTAGCAATATCTCATGGCATTGCTCTTTGGATTCTCCACAAAAGGGTTTGGGTGATCCATCTCGTATAGTGCGTTTTGCTTTCTTCATAAGTCTATCCTCCTTTCAATTTCTTGGAACTTTATAAGAGGGATGCTTTGGTGTTGATCAATGGGACTTCAAGCTCTACTTTCGTTTTGGATAATTTCCAAGTTATCTTTTTTCCCACTTCATTCTCTATTTCTATTAGTTTGCAGCTCACATTAGAAACATTCAACTATGTGGGCTTTAATGGATTCCTTTTGGCTTGAGAATAATCATTCTTTGCTTCCTCTGAGTCATGGACAACTTTGTGATTAGGGAAATGAGAAATCAAATGCTTAAACTTGAAATAAGATCAACAATAGAAGTTGACATGCTTAGTCGAGCTTTTGTTTTTGTACATAATCCTCTGCATCAAGCCAAAACTCTTCTTCAAGAACTTTTGATAGGTTCATTTCAGCACATATCCTTGCAAGGGTTGTAAATTGTTGCTCCTTTAGCTCAAGGTTGTAGTGATGAAAGTTGTTGAAGCCATTTCCTCTCTCAATTAATGTCTCGAGAGACTATAACTATAGTGGAAGGTCAGGGAGCCTTACTTACATTGGGGATGATGTTAAATAATCTATTGAGGGGAAAAAGGTGGAGTACTAGGGCTTCATGCCAATACTTGCAATGCCCCAAAACCAAGTTCAAAGAATAAGATAGTCTCCCCATTATTCATTGCATCAAGTTTACGATGAAGAAACCTTGAGCATAGGGCTAAATGTAAGCCTCCTCCAATAAAAAGTGTTTCCAAATTTGAATGTGCTAGCTATGTATATCCAATAGCTAGATACAAAACCAATAAATTGATAAATAATTCCATGCTTCAAGTATAAATCAATATGGAATTTAATGGACTTAGCCACAAAATGGTGGAAATGGAGTCAATTTTTCCCATTGTAACTGAGTGTTGGGTAAATTCAAGAACACTCGAGGAAGAGACCACATATTTGAAATAAAATTACCCTATGTAACTAGATACAAATGAGCAACAAAGAGAGAACCAATTTCCTTCAGATTCTAATGCATTACTCTTTCATTAAGTGGACCAATCTAGAGGGAGCTCAACACCATAATTGTGTAATGAGGCACATTATGGTGTACAGGAGATGTGCTTATAATGGGTAGGGAAGAAATCCTAGATACAAAGAGAGGTGGACCAAAGAAAATCCATACGAATGTCAAATGTTGTTATTATAATCATGAGGGACATTATGTGAATGAATATTTCAAGTGAAAGCATAGTAAAAATATTAAATACTCATATAAGGTAACATATAAGAATGCTTATGGTAAGAATATAAATAAGGGGTAATGATTGATTTGATTGTTGTGACAAATATTTGAGATGCTTGATACATTGAATTTCGTATGATTAGACACATGATTGGCAGGCAAGACTAGTTCGATTTTTTTTATCCTTATGTTAAGGAGACTCCAAGCTTGGAGATGGTAAGACCCTATAGCTTGTTAGTGAATGCTATGCCTATCAAACATGTTCCTTAATTCTCAGACTTCCTTGAATAATGTCATTGTATGGGAGTTCTTCTAGAGTAATCACATCTAATTTGAAATAGCATTGTAAAATAGACCAATGTGGTGAACCAAAGAAGTTTTGTACATACTTGGTTTGAAAAAAGAACCTTCATTAGTGAATTAGATGAACAAATTGAATCTAAAAGTTAAATTTGAAGGAGGTAAATGTATTATGAAAGAAATTTTGGAGGAGTATGATATAATAACAAGAGACCATGAGGATGGATTATATCTGTAGAAATTTCTCTATAGACCAGCTAGCTCTGATACCATGTATAAATTCTGCAATTTCTCTACAAATCTCGCTCTGAGACCATATAGAAAATTTGAGTGTAGATTAACACGATAATGCAATATACCAAAGCAAAATACTATAAACTACTTCTACTATCAATTTACTTTGCGGAAGCTTAAAGATTGAGCAAGATCAAGCTGAACACATATAACCAAAAGAAGAAGAATCAATGCACATGAAACATAGAAAATACTCAGGGGAAAGCCTCAGCTAAAAACCCCACTACCTGTATCATCATACAAAGTGGAAATACATCAGAATTATACAAAGCCTTAGCTCTCACAGCTAGCCAGTTCTCAGTACAATCCTCCTGGATGCTCACAAGCAATCAAAGCTTCTCACAAGCCTTCTCCTCTGCCCTCCAAGCTCCTATTTCCTTGCACTATTCCTAGTGGATGATCCTCACCTCACCAAGTGGAACACTACTCTTATACACTGTAAAACTGCAGAATCCTCAAGGAACCTTATCCCTTCTACATGCATGAGTTACCTTTATAAGAGAAAGCATGTCCTTGACTTTAATCTCAACTGGGTCTTTCTCAGAATAGACATACATGAGTTACTGATGAGGGAATCTTCAGTTATCTGGAGTACACTAGTTGAGTGCATGCATGCATCAACTGGCTGATAACTCACAATTAGTTCCTCAAACAGTTTGGAACTAATTTAACTGGACTTAACTTAGTAAACTGAGCTAACTAATTACAACTCAAATATAACTCAGTCTTATCTCCTTAATTAAGGCATAATCTCCTTAATTTAAGGCATAACTGTTGCATGACTTTAGAAAGACTTCTAACTTGAATTTCTCCAACTAATTAATCCACAATGAATTAATTAATTATTTCCAAGTAGCTGGTGAGATTAAATTTGAATTTTAATTCAAGGACAAATTAAAATTGGAATTTCTGGATTCTATTTTTATCATTTCTTGTTTGCTATTTTCAACACTCCCTCTCAACAAGAAAGTTATTCAACTCGATCCCAATCGTGAACCTTTGGAGTGTTATGCATGCAACACTTCTCTCAAGTGTTGTTGCTATAACAACTCTAGAAACAAAAAAAAAACATCCAACCTGAATCAGTATGATGCATCTGTCATCAAAGTCTCTGACTTCTATTGCCTCTATCAACTGAAAACTCTACGCTTTTGCTGACTTTACCTTTATGCACTGTTGTCAAACCTTCTTTGTGCTCTTCAGTATCTGACTGCTCTAGCCTCTGTCAGTTTGATCTTTGACTGCATCAATCCCACTGATTCCTCCCGCTACTATGTACTTTGGGCTCCCATAGCAAGGTACGATCTATGAGATAAAACCTCTCAATGGACCCTGCCCAAATTTTAGCCTTCTTGGGATTATCACTTCACATCGCCCCACCTCACACCTGGAGGTACGGCTGCATCCCTCTGCCCACTTGGATCAAAATTTCCCCCTAATGGAAGTATCTGCATGAGTGGATCTCTTCACTTGGTCGCCTCTTTGCTTCTCTAATTGTGGCTCCTCCACAATTGTCTGAGACTTCTTCCGGGGTTGCATATTGAGAGGTAACCTAGGGGGATGATTGTGGGTTAGAAAGCAAGGAACATTCAAGCTTTAAATATTTTGAGAATGGATTCTGGTTTTGGAGATGGGGCCTTTTTTGAGGAACTTGGTACATTAATTACATTTTTAAATCTTTATGGGCCCTCTCTCAATCAAAAGGAGTTAGAGGACAAACTATTTAACAAATCCATAATAAGGTCAAACACCTTAATTATCAGTCGTGACTTGAACTTTTCCCTTAGCTCCTCTGAATCCTAAGGTCCAAAATCAAGTCAAATCCTCTTGCTAACTATACTAGGAGTAATATAGAACATAGTAAGCCGGTGGATGTGGAAATTACCAAACTAGCTCCCACTTGGTAGAACCAACGAACAAGGGAAGATAGGGTGGCTAAGAGAATAAATCGTTTCCTACTTTAAGAGGCCTTGTTGGAAATATTTTCTTTGATAAAACAATGGATAGTTAAGGGGGGGGGGGGGGGGGGGATCAAAGATACCGTAATATTTCTGAAAATTAAAGAGGCATCACAAAATATGGCCAACATTTTCAAGATGAACTCCTCATGGTTAAAAGAGGAGGAATTTTAATCCCTAGTAAAAATAAAAACAAATTTGAATTTCTTTATCCACATTTAGGATCCTTAGCTGCTACTCAATTTGAAGCTAATTTGAAACTTATTAAGTAGAAAAAAAGGAATGGGCAAAGAAGAAGAAGATGGTAGAAGTTTAGGAATTGGTGGAGATTGAAAAGCAGCTTCAGGCCCTTGCAAATTGAGAAGAGGAAGGGCTCAACTCTCTTGACACTAGAGAGGCACTCATATACTTGGAAAAAAGGAAAAAAGTGCTCCTAGAAGTTAGAGGGTAAGAATGGCACCTCAAAAGTAGGGCCATTTGGTTGGAAAGTGGAGATTAAAATACCGAGTTCTTCCAGGATTTCACTAAGGAAAGGAGAATATGTAACACCATTAGGAGTCCCCAGGATCCCACAGGTAAGGAGGTCTCGAATTTTGAAGGCCTAACGTCTATGGGAAAGAGTCACTTTGAGAATATTTTTCATTCTCCTAAGGGTGCCTCAATTGCAGAAGTAATCAACATTGCACAACTCTTCCCAAGACTTGTTTCGGAAGAGGAGAGCATGGCCATCATGGAAAACGTATCAGAGGAAGAACTTAAAATGGATATACACAGTTTTTAGAAAGACAAGATCACAAGTCTAGATGGTTGAGCTGTTGAATTCTTTCAAGGCCTATATGATATTATTGCGAATGACCTCCTAATAGTGATTTAAGAATATAGTGTAACAACCTCGGGCTAAAGTTCATGTAATAAAGGATAATAAAGGAAAAATAAGACCAAGGTCATGGGATGTAGAAATTTTGCAAATTCTCTACAAATCTCGCTTTAAGACCATGTAGAAAATCTCACTGTAGATTAATTCGATAATGCAATATACCAAAGAAAAATACTATAACCTACTTCTACTATCAATTTGCTTTGCAGAAGCTTAAAGATTGAGCAAGATCGAGCTAAACACATATAACCAGAAGAAGAAGAATCAATGCACAATACACATGAAAATACTGTGGGGAAAGCCTCAGCTAAAAACCCCACTATCTATATTATCATACAAGGTGGAAATACGTTAGAATTATACAAAGCCTTATCTCTCACAGCTAGCCAGCTCTCAGTACAAGCCTCCTGGATGCTCACAGGAAAACTTGGCTTCTCACAAGCCTTCTCCTTTGCCTTCCAAGCTCTTATTTCCTTGCACTGTTCCTCTGGGATGATTTCCTCTTACCAAGTGGAAAACTCATCTCTCACACCGATCCTATACCCTATATGAATTGCGCAATCCTCAAGGAACCTTCCCTTGACTACATGCATGAGTTTCCTTTATAGGAAAACACATGCAATTGATAGTACACTGTCCTTGACATTAAGCTCAACTGGGTCTTTCTCAGAATAGAGATGCATGAGTTTCTGATGAGGGAATCTTCAGTTACCTGGAGTACATTGGTTGAGTGCATGCATGCATCAACTGACTAACAACTCACAATTAGTTCCTCAAACAGTTTGGAACTAATTTAACTGGACTTAACTCAGTAAATTGAGCTAACTAATTACAACTCAAATATAACTCAATATGATCTCCTTAATTAAGGGATAATCTCCTTAATTTAAGGGATAACTGTTGCATGACTTCAGAAATACTTCTAACTTGAATTTATCCAACTAATTCATCCATAATGAATTAATTAATTATTTCCAAGCAGATGGTGAGACTAAATTCAATTTTAATTCAAGGACAAATTAAAATTGGAATATCTAGATTCTATTTTTATCATTTCTTGTTGCTATTTTGAACACTCCCTCTCAACAAGAAAGGAATTCAACTTGATCCCGATCGTGAATCTGTGGAATGTTATGCATGCAACACTTCTCTCTAGTGTCGTTGCTCCAACAACTCCAGAAACAAAAAAAAAAACATCCAAACTAAATCAATATGATGCATCTATCATCAAATTCTTTGACTGCTATTGCTTCTGTCATATGAAAACTTTGCGCTTCTGCTGACTCTGCCTTTCTGCACTGTTGTTAATCCTTCTCCGCGCTCTTCAGTATCTGACTGCTCTAGCCTCTGTCACTTTGATCTCTGACTGCATCAATCCCACTGATTCCTCCCGCTACTATGTACCTTGGGCTTCTGTAGCAAGGTATGATCCATGAGATAAAACCTCTCAGTGGACCCTACCTAATTTCGGCCTTCTTGGGACTATCACTTCACATCACTCCACCTCACACCTGGAGGTATGGTTGCATGTGATCCCTCTGCCCACTTCTCCAATTGTGGCTCCTCCACAATTGTCTGAGACTTATTTGGGGACTGTATGTTGAGAGGTAATTTACTCTCCCTCTCAACCACAAAGTCTCTAACATTTGCCTTACTCCTCAAGGCTTTGCATGCATCTCGAACCTCAAGAGCATACAGGTTCTTGACTCGTGAACTGATCTGTTCCACCTGTCTCATGGTGACATGTTTAAGGAACGCCTTTCCTTTACTGAAGACAACATCGTAGACTTTGTCCTCCAACATCACGACCGATACCAAGTTCTTCTTCAGTCCAGGCACATACTTCACATCTGTCAAGGTGATAGGAGCTCCATGCTCCCTCTGAAAAGTAACCATGCCCACTCCTGAAACACTATATCTTTCATTATCACCCATCTCTATGCGCATCTTGATGTCTTTCTCCTCCAAGGTACTGAATAAACTTTTATCGTCGGTCGTGTGGAATGAGGCTCCACTATCAAGATACCAGACACAACCCATCGTCGATGACACCATGCATGCGATGAGGGTAAAGTCCATTTCGAACTGAGAGGCTAATGCCTCACCTTCTGATCCTTCTGAGCATCCCTTCTTGGACTTCTTTGATGGGCATTTAGTCGCATAATGACCCATCTCATGACAATTAAAGCATCTCACTTTAGACTTGTCACCTTTCTTCCCTTCGTGAGAAGAATTCGATTTGGAATGGGAATCCTTCCCCTTCCCTTTCCTTGCCTCACTTGCTAAGGCCAGATTTTCTTCATCATTATCCTTGGATGAAGAACCATCTCGTGTGCTCCTCCTGATCTCCTCCTGCATGAGATCCAACCATAGTCATTCCCAATATGACAATTTCTCCCTTCCATTCACAAAGTCTTGGTAGCTATTCTAGCACTTTGGAAGGCCAAGGAGAGCGAGGGTCACCATATCATCATTCGCCAGTAGTTATTCCCACACTACCAAGCTCATCTTTGCAAGTGGTGAGCTTTTTTAGATATGTGGAAATAGTATCGCCCTTGTCCATGTTGATTCTTTAAAGCTTATCCTTGAGCTCCAATTTCCTCTGGTCGCTGCTGTTCTGGTAGAGTTCCTTCAATGTCTTCCACATTGAATATGGAGTATCCTTCCCATGGAGACTCAAGACAATATGGTCTCGAACTCCCTCAAGGATGATCTGTCTCACCCTCACCAGACACTTCTTCCACTCAGCCAACTCTTGTGCATTAGTTGAAGTTGGCTTTTGGATTTCTTGATCAATGAAATCCTTCAAGCCGTTGTATTCTAATATAGCCTCCATGTGATCTTTTCATGCTATGTAATTTGAGTTGCCTTCCAAGGCATACTCGAATCTCAAGCCATCAAACGCCATTGGCCAACCTTGAAGTATGATAAGAATTCAATTTGCACCTGCAACCACGAACTTCAAACTTCGAATTCTCTTCTCCATATACTATTCACAGCTCCAATAAATTAGGCTCTAATACCATGTAGAAATTATTCAAATTCTCTACAAATCTCGCTCTAATACCATGTCGAAAATCTGATTGTAGATTAACTCAATAATACAATATACCAAATCAAAATACTATAGCCTACTTCTACTATCAATTTGCTTTGTGAAAGCTTAAATATTGAGCAAGATCGAGCTGAACGCATATAACCAGAAGAAGAAGAATCAATGCACAATACACATGAAAATACTTTGGGGAAAGCCTCAGCTAAAAACCCCACTATCTGTATTATCATATAAGGTGGAAATACATCAGAATTATATAAAGCCTTAGCTCTCATAGCTAGCCAGCTCTCTGTACAATCCTCCTGGATGCTCACAGGCAAACTTGGCTTCTCACAAGCCTTCTCCTCTACCCTCCAAGCTCCTATTTCCTTGCGCTGTTCCTCTCGGATGATTTCCTCTTACCAAGTGAAAAACTGATCTCTCACACTGATCCTACACCCTGTATGAACCGTGCAATCCAGAAGGAACCTTCCCTTGATTGCATGCATGAGTTTCCTATATAGGAAAACACATGCAACTGATAGTACACTGTCCATGACATTTAGCTCAACTAGGTATTTCTCAGAACAGACATGCATGAGTTTTTGATGAGGGAATCTTCAATTATCTAGAGTACACTGGTTGAGTGCATGCATGCATCAACTGACTGATAACTCACAATTAGTTCCTCAAACAGTTTGGAACTAGTTTTACTGGACTTAACTCAACAAAATGAGCTAACTAATTACAACTCAAATATAACTCAATCTTATCTCCTTAATTAATGGATAATCTCCTTAATTTAAGGGATCACTGTTGCATGACTTCAAAAATAGTTCTAACTTGAATTTCTCCAACTAATTAATCCATAATGAATTAATTAATTATTTCCAAATAGCTGGTGAGACTAGATTCGATTTTAATTCAAGGAAAAATTAAAACTGGAATATCTGGATTCTATTTTTATCATTTCTTGTTGCTATTTTCAACATGGGACACGTATTACATGCTAAATGTTGCGTAAATATCATAGTTGGCATCACTTTCGATTTATTTATGGCTATGGAAATTGGCAAAGGCATTGACAAAGACAAAAAGGCATTAATCATCATTTATTTATGAAAATAAAGGAAAATAGGAGAAAAGGAAGGTGAAGGGACACATATTTGCATGCTAAGGAAAAATGAAGGAAAATGAAGAAAAATGAGACATCAATGATAAAAAGGCACTTGAGAATCAGTTGACAACATTTTCCCATCTTTGGAGTATGTGTAGCAAAGGAATGAGAATGAGCACTTGGACAAGCAATCAAAGGAAGGAAAAGGACAAGCAAAGGAAAGTGAAGGAAAGCAAGGAGAAGGTTGGATTAGCAACTTCAACAGGAAGGTGGTGCAAGTAATAGGTTGCATGTGTGATTTCCTGGCTAAGGTGTGAATGCATGGTTCATGCATTTGTTTATTGGTTCATTTTTGTCCTCTACATGGGTTTTTCTTGGTTTGACAATGGTTTCATCCTTGTCTTGCAATTTCTTGGATAGTTAAGGTGTGATGGGGTTAATTCTTATTTGAGCTTTGGATTGCTAGAAGGTTTTGTAACTAGGTGAGGTCGTCTCAGGAAAATTCCCAAAGGTCGGGGGTGGAGATGGTTTTCTTAGGGAAGGCCTCGACAGGTTGGTGGAGTTAGGAAAATTCCTCAAGGGATGGTGAAGGAATTCTGAGGCATCCAAGCTTATTTTGGTTTTGTGATCTCTTGACCGGTTTTGGCGAGATCATGGTAGTTTGAGGGTGGAGGTGGTTTGACCTCTGGATTCCTTTGGTTGTTCATGTCTTGGTTTATAACATGAGATCCCAAATTCATGCTTGAAATATTGTAGAGGGGTGATTGGCTAAAAGAAATATTTGGTTCAATTCAATCTATGGTTGGATGGTATTTGGGAGTCCCTGACTTGGTTTGATTTTGCATAATTTAATAAGAGTTATTTTTTCTATTATACTCTATAGGAATTTATACTTGTTATTATGTGGATTTGAGGTCTATTCTATCATGGTTAATATTCTGATTATATGTTGGTTCTATAACATGATCTAGCTATGGATGTTGTTATGCTTGATTAGTTGATGAATGGTTGATGAATGCATGGGCTAACAAGTATTGTTGTAGCTACTTAAGAGGGCATTAGACCTTCTCAGTGATTCAAAACTAAAGAACAAAGATTTACACAAAGATATGCATTCATGACCTACAACTTACATATTTACCATATGTTTGATGAAATGCCTAGTATGTTTTGGTCAGTCTAGGTCAAGTTTCTGACTCAACTTTGTATGCTTATCCTTGTCATTATGTCATTTATCATTATGAGAAGTTACAGGCAGTGGTATGGAGGTTGACCAGGAAAGTTGACTTAGATCTCAGGGACGCACCCTTTGAATTGGAGATTTTGGGCTACAACAACACTCAAGCAATGTTGTGCATGTGGTTGGAGGTCTATAATTGCACCCTTTCCTTGTTAGGCATGCAATTGGGGCTCTAGGTCAATGAAATAAGGTTCCATATTAGGGATTGACCACCTAGGGTGTTTCTTCAGATCTTGGGTGATATGTAGTCCCTGTAGGTTTGTAGTTTGTGGTCAATAAGTCTCATTTGTAGGACCCATTTTCTTAACTAGAACTAGGAGGTCGGGTCATGTCATAGTGGCACTCCACTCCACATTTACCCAAAAGGGCTTGTAAAAGTGGGTAAATGTGGGAGGGGGAGTGCTACATCTAGAAAGGAGAGGAAAATGTTTCCAGGCTTCAACGCAGCCTTTATTTCTCTCATCTCAAAGGTGGACCATCTTGTAGCTTTTGAATATTTTCACCCCATTTCTCTATGCAATGCCATATATAAGATAGTAGAAAAAATAATTTCTTATAGACTCAAGCCCATTCTCTCAAAATCAATATCCAAAGAACAATTTGCTTTTATTAAGGTGTGGAAAATTCACGAAGCAATAAGAGTGGCTCAGGATGGATTACATAACTTAGAAATTCAAAACTTAAAGGGGGATGTCACCAAGATAGACCTATCTAAAGCCTATTACAGATTCAACTGGATTTATATACGGCTTCCTTTGACTCTGGGTTTCAATTCGAAATTTATTGCATAGGTAATGAGTTGTATTCAAATATTATCTTTTGTTGTGTTGATAAATGGATCCACCTCCCCCTTCTTTCATGCCTAGATATGGTTGTTCCAGGGAGCCCCCTCTCCCCTCTTCTGTTCCTCCTTGTAGCAGAAGGGCTAAGTGGTTTCCTGGTAGAGGCAAAAAGCCAGGGGAAATTTCAAGGAACACTCATTTCCTGA
The DNA here is from genome assembly GCA_000404065.3 of Pinus taeda. Classification (NCBI taxonomy): domain Eukaryota; kingdom Viridiplantae; phylum Streptophyta; class Pinopsida; order Pinales; family Pinaceae; genus Pinus; species Pinus taeda. Next base: position 238,307 of record APFE030019864.1, read on the forward strand.
GCTTTGGCTCTTACACATTTTCTTTTTGTCAATGACATCCTAATTTTTTTAAATGGGACTCCAACGGACGTGAATATGCTGTTAGACTCTTTATTTTATGGGAAGGCCACGAGAATGACTATAAATAACAAAAAGTCCACAATTTCCTTACATAACTTGGAATATGGGGAGATTCGTCATACAACCCAACTTCTCCCATACAAATCTAAGCCATTGGATGAAGGTTTGAAGTGCTTGGGTTTTAAACTAAAACCAAATTGTTTTAGCAAGGAGGATTAGTACTGGCTCATTTCCAGGGTGAAGAAAACAATGAAAAGCTATAAATTTAGGTGCCTATCAAGGGCAAACCGATTAGTTATGTGAAAATAAGTCTTAGAAGCCCTTCTGGTATACTGGATGTCGCTTGCATGGATCCTAAAATGTACTATGGAAAAATCAAAAGAATCTACTTAAATTTCCTTTTGGTTGGAAAGAAGAAACACAGGGTGCTCCCCCAGGCCAAATGGGACAGACTAGTGAGGCAAAAGTCCTTGGGAGGTTGGGGCCTAAAGAATATCTTGCTATTCTCAAAAACATTAGCTTCCAAGTGTGGATGGATACTGCTCTCATCGTAAAGCTTATGGACATCGATTATTAATTGAAAATACATTGTTCTGGGTTCACTAGAAGAATGGGTTAGAAGGGTTGACAAGTTACGGGCAAACATCTCAATGATATGGAGGGTAGTTCTAATCTCCTTTGATCTCATTAGCAATGGGGTGGCATGGAGAGTAGGAAATGGTGACATGGTGAGAATTGGCCTTGATCCTTGGACAAGATTAGAGGAGGAGTTTAGAGAAGTATGGAGTTGTTACTTGAACACCCTTATAACTGGTCATATAAGGTTGTCAAATAGAGAAGACAAATTAATTTGGAGTATTTACCCCACAGGAACCTATAAACACAAGCTTGGATACATCTCTCTAATGGTTGTCAGAATTTTAGCAGAATTGAAATGATGATGAAATACGGTGTGGAAATCCAAGTTCCTTGCAAATTCAAAAATATGCATGTGGTGTCTGATGGAGAAGAAGGTTCCCACTTGGGATTTCCTACAAAAAAGATATGTGATTGGACTAAGATGGTGCTCTCTGTGCAAGAACGACGATGAATAAACAATGCATATTTTCATTACATTCCCCTTCTATCAATAGGTATGTCAAGTTTGAAATAATGCTATAGGATACAGAGGTGCGTGGGAAGGGGAGGACTTGGAGGGGGCTTGGAGGGCATGGATCTCTAACCCAGGGTGTTGTGCCTTCAAATATCTCCCCTTGATCATATGTTGGGGGGTGTGGTTGGCTTGAAATAGAGCCATTTTTCACGACAAACATTCAGCCCTAGAGCACATAGCCATAGATGCTCTAGCTATTTTAGCCCACTATCCACAGGAAAAAGGGACAACTTCAATGTGAGTGATTATACTAGAAAATCATGATCGTTGTAGGTTGTGGGCTTACTTTGATGGAGCCTCAGATAACTCTGGGCAGAGGAGTTAAGGAGGAATCATCCTCTTTCTATTAAATTCTCACTTTTTTCAAGTTAAATTGGGTCTCGGTCTAAGGACAAATAATTAGCCATAAATTCTAGCTTGCAAAAACATGTTTCTTTTTGCTTTAGAAAAGGGATGCACACATATATAAGTTTATGGGGATTCAATTCTTATAATCAATTGGCTCAACAAAACACAACCTTGCAGAAACATATTATTCATGCATATTATGGAAGAAACTATGTGGCTCAAAGACTTTTTAAATATTTTTTCATGCTCTCACATTTACAGGGAATGGAAAAGGGTAGCATATCTCCTGTCAAAAGAGGGACTGGAAAAGGAACAAGGTCTGTGGGGCATAATGGAGCAGCAAGATGGAAATTCTTTTGACAGGCCATATAGGGATAACCATACTTGGGCAAAAAGACATAAAATTACAGTTTCCATCATTTTGCTAATTACATTTTTTGTGCTTTTAAGTCTACGAGACAACATCTCCTTGCAGGGTGGGAATTTGATTTTTACACCATTCCTAATGTAATTAACAAAAAAATTCTTGTTAAAATTTTTTTGTGAATAACTTGATATTAGTTTAAAAGAAGCCTTTGAACTCACACCAATTTTTCAAATTGAATAAACACAAGGTATTATACACATAATGTAATTTTGTATCATTTCTTAAATGCATGAAATTATGATTTTTTTCCACATACATATATAATGAATTGGATAATCCTAAGTGATTTGAATTATTTCGGACCTTTCTATTTGAATATACACATAATTCATTGCATCGAAATGCTCATTTTGTAATGTCATGTCTTGTCCCATAACCATTTTGACTTGGTCTATTTACATAAAAATTAAAATAAAATAAAATTAGTAATTAAAATCAAATTGAGGTAAAATAGACAATTTCTCATGAGCAATTTTTGGGCTCGAATTTTTGAAAATCCATGGTTTTTCCAACTCTAATATTATGGCAAAAGAAAATAAAAGAAGAAAGAAAACTTAATATTATATATTAATATTATTATATTATTATATATAATATATATATATATATATAAATATATATATATATATATATATATATATATAACCAACCTAGATCCATCTTAACTCCAGATCTGCTAAGATCTCTTTTCATTCTAAAAGAGATTTGCATCTCAAAAGATTTGATCCCTCTTTACCTTTGGTAGATTCAGAGTTAAGATCAATCTAGGTTACATACTTCATAATTTATATGTATTATGAATTGATAATCTTAAGTGGTTTTTTATTTTTATTTTTTTCTTCCCTTTGGAAAAATCGTAATTTCCATTATATGTGAGAAAATTACATGCTGTATATGCATATTGCATATGTTGTAGGAGAGGCAGAGTGCCTTCCAACACAAAATTGATCTAGAGTACCAAAAAATAGTGCCTTGTATTTGCGCAGGGAGGCACAGTTTTTCTAGTAGAGTTCAGCAAAAATTTAAATCAAAATTACTCTTAGCAAAGAGTACATGTCAGCTGTATATTTGATAGTTTGAATAGCATATATGAATAGTTACAGATGATAGCAATGAAAAACATATAACCAGGCTCCCTGTGATCCATTTAGTCTGTTATATATATGAACAACCGATGATAAAACTGGTAATGAGAGTCATCCCTCTGTTCCTGGATCATCCTGAGCGCGACTTCTTTGGATAAGAGATCGATAGATGAATTTCATTCCCTGTAAATGTGATGGCATACAAAAGAGTCAAAATGAGTGATAAGTCGATATGCCTCGTCCAAGATCTGTCTCGGAGAGAAAGCAGAACAAGTTGATTTTTTATTTATCCAATCACAGGCAACTTTTGAATCACCAAATAATTGAAGATCTCTACAATGTTTTTCCAGTGCGAATTGTATGAGGAATTTGGCTGTGGATAGTTCAACATAGTTGTTTGTGCCTCTTCCCAAGCCCATTTGCAGTTTGAAGAAATAGGAATCAGATAAAAATAATAAGGCCCCTCCCCCACAACCAATCCCTTGTGCAGATCCATCAAAGAGAGCCCAAGGAAGCAAATGGTTAATGGTTTCAGGGACAATGGTTCGGGGCCGATAAATGTCTTCCTCATTAGGAATGGTGTTGTAATCATGCACAAGGTGAGCTGAAATGGAGGCCCAATGAGGGGAAATATTTTGAAATATGAGATTGTTGCGAGCTATCCAGAGTGCCCAACATATAAGGAGGGGGAGATTTCTAGATTTAGTTGGGGCTGCTCTAGTCCACCAATTTGTCCAGGCCTCCTAAATAGATAGACCCTGCCATCTGATCTAGGGGGAAATGATTGATGAGGTCAAGCTCCAGAGGTCCCTAGCAACCTGGCATTCCAGAAAAAGGTGGTCCACGGTTTCATTGTTGCACTTACACAGACAACACTAGAAGGGACCATGTTGTGTAGGCTTAAGGAGGTTATCACCCATAGGGGTCTTGTTTTTGAGGATTGTCCACATGAGAAGTCGAGTCCTGGGGGGGCTTCGAGCTTCCATAAATGTTTCCACCAGTACTCTATATTTTGCGGTTTATGCGCTTCAGCTAGGACCAGATAACCCTTCTTAGAAGAGTATTTCATCTTAAGTGATTTGTCCTTATATGTTTGATGAATTTGATATATATATATTATATAATATATATATATATATATATATATATATAGAATATATTATTATATATATAATATATATATAATATATAATAAATATATATATAATATATATAATATAATATATAATTTTAAATTAATAATATATTATATGATAATATTATATCTATATTATAAAATAAAATCAATAATGGAAGCAAATACTTCTGCGCGAGAGGAGGAGCGGACCAGCGCAAGATTTGGAACTGCGCAGCCGTCTGCGCGCGACCCTCGGCCTCGAGGCCCTGAGGCCTGACCAGCATCGATCCGGGCCTTGGCCTCAGCCATGGCCCATCCAAACTTTTCTCAAGGGGATTCTGAGAAAGCTTTCTCAGATCTGGTTAAATCCCTTCCCCCCCTTCGCCCCAAGCCTGCAACTTCAAAATTTGTAAAGAAACTGGATATCCTCGAGGAAGTTCAGCTGCCACCAACCCTTCCTCGCATGGCAGCTTTATCTCTGGCTGAAAAAAGACTCATCGGGCAATTCACTGGACTATGGACCTCACCAAGAACAGTGCAAAGATGGGTGGAGCGGAACTGGTTTGATAAAATCCCCGGGAAAATATCAATGCGATTTTGTGGGAAAGGCTATTATACTTTTCATTTTGAATCCAAAGCAGATAAGGACCTCATCTTCAGAAACAGACCTTACTTCATGGATTCTCGAGGCCTTTATCTCAACAAATGGACTCCAGATTTCGATCCGGAGCTGGACATTCCCAATGCGGTCCCCGTCTGGGTCGCCTCCCCCACCTGCCGCTGCATTGTTGGGGGGATGATTCGGTCAAGGCAATAGGTAATGCGGTTGGAAAATATATCGATAGAAGCGAACCCAAGGATAACATGCAGGCTTGTGCGAGGATATGCGTGGAGGTGGACCTAGGGAAAGGATTGCCTGAAGCCATCAAGCTAAAGGTGGATGACTGGAGCCACATTCAACAGCTGGATTACGAGCAGATCCCATTCAAATGCAAGGTATGTCATGAATATGGGCATTTTGCCAATAGATGCACTAAGGTCACTAATATTGAGAATGATGAGCAAGATGGACATTGGGAGCCTGTTAAAAAAAAGAAATCAAACCCCCCTCAAAACTTGTTACAAATCCTGACATCCCTGGATCGTCCACCCAATGCCCTCCTTCCCCTCCTTCCTTTCCCTCTGGCCTCTCCCAAGATCCACAAATCCCTTCATCCTCCAATCCCTTTCTTGTTCTTGCCTTCGAAGACCCTCTGCCAGAACCTCCCTCTTCAGATCTTCCCGACCCTCCCCTTATCCCTTTGACATCCTCTCAGCCTTCCCAGGAGGCCCCTCCTTCCAGATCTACCAGAAGCTCCTCCAAAGAGATGGGAACAACAAGCGATACTCATAAGAAACCAGGCCCAGGAAGGAATTCAGCCAAGCAGCATCGAGAAGAAAGTACCCAGAAGGACATAGCACTAGGATTTCAAACTCCAATGGAATCCTTTATCATCGGACATCATGAAAAAGAAGCAGTAGGGAAAGATCCTGAGAGGCGAGCACCTCTCCGTATGCCCAATGCATCATGATGAAAGTTCTCTCATGGAACAATAGGGGTTTGGGGCACCCCTCGAAAATAACAGCCCTGAGAGATCTTCTTTTCAATGAAAGATCTGAAATACTGTTGGTCCAAGAGACCAAACAAAATCAACAAGAAATGAAAAAATCATTGATATTCAAAAGCAATACTTAGGCGTCATCAGCAGCTCCAGAGGAGCTTCAGGAGGAATAGTTACCATTTGGAATAGTCAGAAATGGAATTGCGATTCAACTATCATCAACCAAAACTGGATCAGGACCAAACTGGACAACAAAAAGGAGGACAAAAGTCTAATCATATATAATGTCTATGTACCCAACCAATACAGGGAAAAGGAGCTTTGCTGGAAGGAGCTGAGGGAAACCATTGAGAGCGAACTTACTACCAACATTATAATAGCTGGAGACTTCAATCTGATACTCCACGCTAATGAAAAAAGAGGTGGAAACTTTATTCATGACCCCTTCAGAAACCAACTGGAGGCAATAATGTAGGAGAACGAGATGGTGGATATAATACCCAAAAATTGAAGATATACTTGGAGCAACCGAAGAATGGGAGCTGGCAACATCATGGAGCGCCTGGACAGATTTCTGGTAAACATATCACTCCTCTCCACCTTTGCTGTTGGGTACACTAGCATTCTCAATTCCTCTGCCTCCGATCATTACCCCATCTCTCTTACGTTGGAACCTCACCATTCCTTAGGACCGATTCCCTTAAATTCAGCCCGTTATGGGCCCAAAATCCTTCAATTAGAGCAATTGTTGAAACGATTTGGAGACAACACATAGAGGGGTTGCCCAGCTATATTTAGGAGACCAAAATCAAGAATGTCAGAAGAGCACTTAAGGAATGGGCCAAAGACAGCTACCAGGAGCCAGAGGAGACAAAAAAGAAAATAAAGCAAGCTTTGGAAGAAGTGCAAACCCAGATAGAGGATCACGGGCTGACCCACCAATTAAAAAATCAGGAATACGCTCTTTAGGGACAGCTCATGTATATCAACAGAGAGGAAGAGATTAAATGGAGGACCAAATCCAGGCAATTATGGCTGCAGGGAGGGGATAAAAACACAGCTTATTTTCACAAACAAGCCACTGCTCGGAGAATAAGGAACAACGTCAGCTCCATTATTGACAGCGAAGGCAACAAACACAGCAATCAAGAAGATATAAAAAAGGAAGCTTCCTCCCATTATAGGGATCTTCTCACCGAAAGCCAAGGAGAGGAAGATACTCAGGTTTGCTCCAATACCTCCCCAAGGGCATCACCAAGGATTTGAATGATATGCTAAATCATGAAATCGAAGAGGAAGAGATCAGAAGAACAATCTGGACTCTGCAGCCAGATAAAGCTCCTGGGCCAGACGGATTCCCCATCTGCTTCTATAGGGAATACTGGCAGTTGATCAAGAAGGATCTAACAAAAATGCTAAGAGGGGTGCAAAGAAAAGGGAAAGTGGGAGGCTTTACCAATTCCACCTTTCTCGCTCTCATTCCTAAAGAGAACAGACCCACCTCTTTCTCCAGATTTCGGCCAATATCCTTATGCAATTCCTCTTACAAGATATTTACGAAAACTCTGGCCACAAGACTCAAGCCTCTCCTCCCAACTCTGATATCTGAAAAACCAAGGCGGATTTATTTCCAATAGACAGATTCATGACTCCATAATCTTGGTCCAAGAAGCCATTCATTCAAGCCTCTCAAGACAAGAAAAAGGATTCGTGCTCAAACTCGATCTAGCCAATGCCTTTGATCGGGTTAGACACTCCTTTTTATTTGCTGTTTTAAAAAAAATGGGCTTTGACTCATCCTTTATCAACACCATAGCTGCCTATATCTCTGGACCATGGATATCCACCCTGATCAATGGTCGCCCATGCGAAGCATTCCAATCCTCTAGAGGTCTTAGGCAAGGCTTCCCTCTATCCCCTTACCTCTTCATTCTCATGGCAGAATCGTTCAGCAAAGCCTTGGACCACAACAGAAGAGTTGGCCTCATAACTGGAATTAAATATGGGATTAGAGCCAAAAACATCAACCACTCTCAATTTGCAGATGATACTCTCTTGATTGGGGGAGCTTCGACCACTATAGCAAGGCGTTTCAAGACCCTTCTCGACCAATTTATGGACTGCTCAGGAGGGGCTGTTAATTACCAAAAAAACTGTGTCTATGGTTGGAATATAACCAACCAAGTGGCCCATAGCATTGCCAACATATTTGGAGTCAATTACAAAATAAAGTGGGAACACTTCTCTTTCTTAGGCATGCCTGTGAGTCTGGGGCCTTTAAAAGCGGAGACATGGAATGAGATTATTGACAAAGTTAAAAGGAAAATACAGCAATGGGGAACTCTCTGGCTCAATCCGGCAAGTAGACTCATCCTTCTCAAGTCAGGTATAACTTCCCTTCCTCTCTATCGCTTCACTCTTTATCAGGCTCCTGCTACTTTCCATCATAAATTGGAAGTAGCTCTTTGACATTTTCTATGGCAAGGGGGAAAGAAAGAAAAGAGCAGGTTCAACTTGGTAAATTGGAAAAATGTAATTCAATCTCAGGACAGAGGGGGACTAGGAATTAGAGCCCCAAGAATCCTCAACCTTGCCTTTGGGGTGAAAATGGTATGGAGGTTAATCACTGGACCCACAGCCTGGTGGAAACAAGTTATGGAGACCAAATACCTCAACTCTCCCAGGCAAAAGCTTCTTGATGCTAGCATACCCAATAGAGACTCCTCCAAAATTTTGCGTTTATGTAAGAAAGCAATTCACATCCTCAAGCAAAATACTTCGAAAATCCCTGGGGGGGAGGGACAACATCAATTTCGCCTCAGATAGGATCATGGGGCTCCACCTTTTGAATACCATTGAGGAAGCAATTCCCATTATCCTACTCCTTAAAAACAAAGGCATTCACTGTCTTGGACAAATCTATAAATGGGATCCATGTTCTCATGCCTGGACGAGCTGGGCCTTCCCGGAGATCCCGACGATTCTAGAAGCCAGCCTCAATGCCTTCAAAACACATCTCCACAACAGGGCTCCTGTCAAAAAAGATGAAATCGATGGTCTTTGTTGGGACCCCTCAGGATCTACATACACCATAAAGTCAGGCCACCATTACATCTGCAACAACACCTTCCAGATGCCCACTGTGGAATCACTGGAAAATTACTTGGAAATCAGAAGCTATACCAAAAATAAAATTTTTTATATGGCTCCTCTTAAAAGGTAAAATTCTTACTGCAGAGAACTTAAGTAAAAGAGGGATCAATGGTCCCTCGAGATGTCCTAACTGCTGTACTGCTGAAGAAACAATGTATCATCTATTTGTAGATTGTCCCTTTGCCAGAGAGTGCTGGAATCAACTGTCCTCCCTTGGCAACATAATTTGGCAGACTCAGCAAAGCATAACTGAGACAATCTATGTTTGGAAGAAAAGCTGCCCTTGGAGAGAAAAGCGGAGCAGACTAGTGAAAAGAGTTTGGGATACCCTCCCACATACCCTGCTATGGCGAATTTGGCTGTCCAGAAACAATTTTTTTTTTCAAGATAAAGATCCAAATGTACGAATTACATGTAGTAAAGCGAAAAGCCTGGCCCAGGAGGCAATCACAATCAAAACTACAGGGAAAATCCAAGCAACAGAATTCACAGTGGAGGAAAGAAACATCATCAGCTATATTCTGGAAAGGCAATGCCAAACCCAAGGTGATCCAATAAAAGGCAAGCTGAATCAAACACATACCAGAACTTGGGAAATCAGACTTTCAGAATAGGAATTTAAGACTTGGGTACAGAGGAGCAATTGTCACTCGCTCTATTTTGACGAAGCCTCCAAATCAAATCCAGGTCAAGCTGGAGCAGGAGGGCTAATCATGGATGAAAAAGGGGACACCACTTTTAGCTATGAATGGAGTTTAAGGAAAAGAACGAACAATAGTGCTGAGGCCCTGTCCTTATATCAAGGTCTCCTTCAATTGAAAAATTTGGGAATCAAGAAGGCTATGATATTTGGGGATTCCTCAATTATTATCCGCCTAATGATTCAGAACTGGAGCTCACCGAACTCCAATCTACAACAAGTCATCCACCGTAATAGACTCCTCCTTCAAAACTTCGAAGAATTTTAGTTCTATCACATTCTTCGTAATTTAAATAAAGAGGCAGACAGTAGAGCAAATAGAGCTTGTGGAAGACCGATTGGCGTTCTTAGATGCAACGCCGTTGAAAGCCTTCAACCCATTCCATGATAGCAGTTCCTAGTAGCAGCACCTCGCAAAACGTTGTTAAGAAAGCATGTGATGGTAAGTCGTGCTCAGCGTTCAGGACGATTCTCTGCAAATTCAGCGCAGAGGCTCAGAATCCTTCTCCATCAAGTAACATCAGCTCTTCAACTGAC
>APFE030019873.1:982-11460 GCA_000404065.3 Pinus taeda
ATGTCATTAAGTTTTAACGAGTCTGACAAAGGAACAACTCGGCGTCTTTTCTTGTTTAGAGAGTCTGAAAAGACAGCGAAAAAGAAAACTCCAGGGGGGTGCTTTTTCATAAAGTTGTGTCTCTCGAGCCCGAAAAAGTATAAAACGATGCTTGAAAGAACCGCCCGATCATTACGACCGAGGAGTACTTTTCGTAAATAGTGACTTCGACCCGAAAAAGTAAAAAAGCGGTCAAAAGTACGTCGTTTCAGAGCCAATAACGAATGCGAAACGACAAACACCCGACGATATTTGTTAATTTAAACGGTCGAAAAAAGAGCTTTAAAAGCGACCGCCTTTCGTTCCTTTTGACGAGCTGAAAGGAGGCTCGTCTATCTTTTCTCATTTCATGTCGGAAAAGAGCTTAAAGACGACATTTTTTGGGACCAAGTGTATATAGATCCGCCGTGACTTTGTCGGTTCTGAGGACATGCACAAGAAAACCACCCACGTAAACCCGTTCGATATGTTGAAAAACATATTAAAATATGCGTAAAGACATAACATAGTGACATCAGGATTAAATCTATGATAAAAGATGACAAAACCCACTTTTATAAAGTCAATTAAGAACTTTTTACCATAAATAGGGGGGGTAAAAATCATTTTTTACCATTTTACTATTTTGAGCCTTGGAGAACGTTGTGGAGCTACAAAGTTGATGGAGCGAATTCTTCATCGTGCGGACGTCATCCTTCCAACAACTGATTCCAAGTAGGTTCCTCTTGCCCTGCGCTTTACTTTAAGTCCTTTTTCAAGCATTTTCACCGTGGGATTTGGCCATTTGGCCAAATTTTTTGAGCGTTGGTGCGCTCTCGGTCAACACGGATTCGCCCATCGGGTCCGTGCTGATCGATTTTATTAGCACACACCACTTTCCGGGTCAGCGCGGAAAACCCGTGTGCTTCTGCGCTGACCCAGAGAAAAGACAAAGGACCGCCATTATCAGCGCGGATATTTTAAAAACAGTCGCGCCAGCGCCGTGAAAATTGGTTTTCAAGAATTTGAATTGATAATTTTCAAAAGCTGGCAGCCTAATGCTTTTGGGTGATCATGCAGGACACAATGGCCTTTGTGTGGCAAGAGAGGGCCCACGACAATGAAGATATTGCCGCTTTTGCCGATGCCGGATGCCGAAATGCAATGCGGGCATGCAGTTTGCTAAAATTCTTCCTCACTCCACGCTTGAGGGCACAACCAAACCTCCTAGAGGTCTTGATCAGAGATTGGAATCTAGTGGATGGGAAATTTACGATCCGAGGTCGCGACATAAAGTTCGATTCCACGGATATCTATTTTTTGACTGGATTGTCACGCCGGGGTGTGATGCCTATCCTGGAGGGGCAACGACCCAACGACAAGACGCTTGACCAGCTCATGGCTCGGGTGTGTCCACAGGTGCACAAGACACGGAGTGGGAAGGTAAGCATTCCATCAGTGGGTGCTAGTGACATGGTCCTTCGTACCATACTCTTTCTGGTGACACGGGCTGCAGGGAGTCTAGCCAACCATGAGGCCTCAAAGGCCAACCTATTGCTAGCTCTCGAATGTCTACAGCCCACGGTTTTCAACTGGGCAGCAGCTGTGACGAGTAGTATGAAGAGACAATTGAGCAACTGCTGATGTGGAGAGTCGAAGCAGTTTGGCTACGGATCGCTCTTACTTCCGCTCATGTTCGAGCGGGTGCCGACCCTTCAACTGCAGACCATGGTGGTAGATCTGCCTAACAGTCCACGAGAGACGAGGGCCACCAAATGGGCCCGGGTCATGCCACGTGGAGGTGGCGACCGCTCAGTGTCGTGGGGTGTCTTCTTTCGAGAGTGGCTAGATCGCCAGGTTATCTTCATCGAGGACTGGCCATATGCCGGTATCGACTTCCACGGTGATCCCGACCTGCCACTGCCTGCGGGAGAGCAGTGGGACGATGGAGGTAAAACACTTGATCTCTTTTTGATTTTTTATCTTTTGTAATGTTTTTGAATTTTTTCATGTACATGTCCTAATAAATGCTATGATGTGCAGATGTGGGACCTATGAGACCCCTTGGCCTGGCCCCGGAGGCACGGAGAGAGGGGCAAGGCACTGCGATCTTGGCCTTAGCTCCTCCAGCAGGCGACATGACGGAGATTGTGGCACACAACCTTGAGGGCTTACTGGCAGGAGTCCCAGATTACCAGAGGATCAAGGAGGTCCCCATAGCTGCACAGGTTCATACAGTGGGTGTGGAACCCAGGATGCACCACCTTTTGAGGTGGGTGGCACGAGCGGTGGCATGCTATAGAGAGCATAACTTACCGTAGTAGACACCTAGAGTTCATTTTCCACTGATATTTTGAGAGACATACGTCTCAGATGTACTGAGGATGTTGACTTTACTTTGGACATGTACACTTATTTTTTGAGCGCCTTAGTGCACCACACGATATATATATATACATGGTGCTTTTATTGTATCTTATGCTTCGCATGTTTTGTTAATTTACATATTTCGCAAATGTCTGTCTAATACATAATTAGCTAATGCATTAGTTACTGCATTAAGTCTTCTTGGAATGTGATGATAAGTAATATAATCAAAATCTCTTTCCAATAACTTAACACGTAAATACAACCTTAAAATGCGATGATCTCTTATGGAATATTGTCTGTTGAGTTGGTGGACTACAAGCTGTGAATCTAAATTTACAACCAATGAGCGGATTCCAAGGTTAATCGCCTCGGCTAATAATTCAATTACATCACTATATTCAGCTACATTGTTTGTTGTACAACCTAGACACAAACCTTGAATATTTACTAACTCACCATGAGGATCGTAGATCACCCATGCCGCAGATGACAAATTGCGAGTACTGCGGGAAGCACCATCAGCGAAACCAACGTAAGGTGATCTAGACATCTGTTCAGAAGCAAAAGACACAATAAGCGGTGATCATACCAACACACTAAGACAAAAACAAATGAGCACGCATACACACTAAACACAATATAAAAAGCATATGCATGTAAAAAATAAATGAGAGAGTGCCTGGACTCAGGCGTAATATTTCTTAAGATACAACCCATTACGGGGCCTGTCCAGGGGATTTCCTTCATAATCGATCAGCTCATAGGCGCCTTTTTGTAGAACTCGTTTTACAATGTAGGGACCATGCCACATTGGCTCGAGTTTTCCTGCTCCTAGCTTATCATTAGCCTGATCATAGAGCAGTACCAAGTCTCCTTCGACGAAAGAGCGAGGATTAATAGAGTTATCGAAGTGAGTTTTCACTCACTTCTTTTGAGCTTCGATAGTGAGGGAGGCTAGACGACGTGTCTCATCTAGTCGTTCCAGGTAAAGAAGCCGCTCTTCTATAGGAGTGGTCTCGGGAAGTAACTCGACAGCTAATTTGAGTGAAGAAATCTCACACTCAATGGGAAGGGTTGCCTCCAGTCCATATACTAGCTGAAAAGGGGTGAAACCAGTGGCGTCCTTCATGGAGGTCCGGTAGGCCCACAACGCGGAGAACAACATCAAATGCCAATTGGACTTGTGCATGCCAACAATTTTCTGAAGCATCGTGACCAAGACTTTATTCACGGCTTCAACTTGACCGTTTGCCTGAGGATAGTATTGAGAGGAACTATCATGCCTAAGTCCAAGTTGGGTTTTCAACTCGACCATCATGTGATTCCGGAAATATTTTCCGTGATCAGTAACAATGGCTTGTGGAACTCCAAACCGAGAGATAACATGGTTGAAAAGAAACTGCGCCACCATATGACCATCTTTGGACAATGTGGGCATCGCCTCGGCCCATTTTGTAAAGTAATCGACAGCAATGATGATGTAACCATGCCCCCCGCCCGAGCGAGGGTTACATGTCACATAATCGATGCCCCATTTAGCAAAGGGGCATACGGTCATAATGGGGTGCAGCAGGGAAGCAGGCGCATGCATCTTCCACTGGTATATCTGGCATTCGTGACATGAACGGACGACAAGAATGCAGTCCTTGAAAATGGAAGGCCAGAAGTAGCCAACACGAAGGATCTTTTGTGTGGTGGCATATCCAGACATGTGACCGCCACAGGCACCGGAGTGGCAGTCATTTAGAACTCTTTCAGCTTCTTCGAAGGTAAGACACCGACGGAGAACCGAATCAACCCCAAGGCGGTACAGGGTGTCCCCAACTATGCGATATGGCTGAGCTTGGTGACGAATCCGTCGACGAGCGTCTTTCGACGTCTCGGGGTGGAAGGAGGACATCTGCAAATAGACAATTATGTCCCCATACCATGGATCGAGGGTGCTGATCAGGAAAAGAGTTTCATCTGGAATTGACTCCTCTATCTGTGAGGAAGTGGCGGCGGATGGCAAGGAGAATAAAAGTTCAGCGAAAACGAGTGATTTCTTGGACTTGGCTACAGTAAATTCCAAGTCGAACTCTTGGAGGATCATGATCCACTTTGAGTACTTGCCCCCCTGCAATTGTCATGAAAGAATGTAGGTCATGGGGTTACAATCTGAAATCACTGTAGTGGTGCGCAACAGGATGTAGTGACGGAAGCATTGGACAGCGCAAACCGCGGCGAGAGCCAACTTCTCGACATATGCATATCGAGTCTCCGTATCTAGTAAGTTGCGACTAAGATAATAAATGACATGCTCGATGCCATCATCATCGTCCTGAACCAAAACCAAGCCGATAGTGGTATCGGCAGCAACCAAATAGAGCGTATAGTCACGATGGTAATTTGGAGGCCGCAGCAAAGGGGCGGAAACCAAGAGGGTTTTGAGATGAGCAAATGACTCCTCGGCTATGGCATCCCATCGGAATGGGGTGTCACGCTTCAGTAATCAGGTAAAACCTTTTTCCACTTCGGCATAGTTTGGTATAAACCATCTTAGAAAATTAGCTTTCCCTTGCATGCTCTGTAATTGTCGTAAAGTAGCAGGGGGAGGGAGATTCACGATTGCCTCGAATTTAAGGGGATCTAGACAGATGCCCTCTCGGGAGACGATAAACCCGAGTAGTCGACCTGATTCGATGCAGAAGACACATTTGTGCGGATTTAAGCGAATATTATAGTGTCTACAACGAAGAAAGATTTCACGAAGGCGCGATGGCTGGTCTGCGCGCTTAGCTGAATGAGCGGGGAGGTCATCTAGGTAAGGCTATACGATGTGTCTGATATCGTGGAAAGCATAAGACATCACGCGTTGAAAAGTAGCGCCGGCATTTCTGAGGCCGAAAGGGAGCTTTTTATAAGCAAAGGTGCCCCAGGGACAGATGAAGGCCATCTTATGTTGATCTGCCGGAGCAATGTTGATCTAGTTGTAACCAGAAAATCTGTCCATAAAAGAATATATCTCGCTACCCGCACACTCATCAATGAGTTGGTCAATAAATGGCATGGGGTAGTTGTCCTTTGGGCAAGCTCTGTTGATGTCACGGTAATCAACGCAGACACGAATGGTGCCCTGTTTTTTGTCTACAGGGACGATGTTTGAGACCCATTTTGTCAGTGGGATGGGATAGATAAATCCTACCTTAGGAAGCTTTTCAACCTCTGCTTTGATGGCTGCCACCTTACGGGGGTGCACGGGGCGCAAACGCTGGCGAACTGGTTTGGCCTCGGGATACGTTGGTATCTCGTGCACTACTATAGATGGATCAATACCGGGAATTTCTTCATAGGACCATGCAAAGACATCACGAAATTCGCGAAAAAGGGCGATGTAAACCTGAATCTCCTCAGGAGTGCAGGTCACTCCTATGTAAATATTCTCGACGATCCCTGCCTTGACAGAGATGTCAATTGGTTGTGTCTGTGTGATGTTCCCTAAATTTCCTTTGGACGATGTGTGATAAATCTGAATGGGTGTCTGAAGGGGTTGAGAAGGGAGACATGGAGCAAACTACTCAAGACAAAGCAGTGTTTCCCGAAAGGTAGGGAGAAAGGAGGAACGGTGGTGAAGAGGAAACCACGGACGTTCGTCCAGAGACATTGTCTCTATAATAGCCTCATCGGAAGGAAATATTTCCTTCAATGGATCCGAGGAGGTGTATTCTCCTAACCAAGGGGAAAAATCATCTGAGTCGAGAGCCCCACTCGTGACAGTGGGTTCATCATGGGAGGCCGATGCAGCGACAATTTCAACGTAGTTGAGCTCGGCTGGACACAACGACATTTCCTCGCCCCAAGGTTCTATCTGGTCGATGGACGGAAGAATCCAAGGGTCAGAATGAACTGAGATCATGGAGATCGAGGTGAGGTTGGGAGGTGGGAGGGAAAAAACACCCATAAGGGTGGGTTCTTTGAAGAGCCTTGCTCCCACATTTTCATACGGAACTGAGGTATGCTCAACGAAGGGTACATTTCCCTCAGAAGAGGAAGCGCAAAAAGAGAGTTGATTGCCCGTGACAATTTTCCCTTGATGGGGGAAACGAATGACACGGAAGAGGGACGAAGCTACAGCATGCATAACGTACATCCAGCTCCGGCCCAGAAGGAGGTTATAAGTGAGATTTGCGTCAACAACCTCGACTTCTACTTCTACAGTCTTCCCTTCTAAGGTAATCGGTAGTCGTTGAAGGATGCCATAAGGTCGAGATTCTCTCCCGTCGAATGCTTCCAAGGTCGTTCGAGACTAACTCAACGTCAGAGACCCGATGGCTTTCCAACATGCAATAGACATAATGCAGGTTGAGGCGCCCTCATCAATGACTGTACGATGGATCGTTTTAGAATTGATGATGACTTGAATGAGGAAAGCTATCTGATGAGGCAGTCGAGGTACATGGCTCTCGAGGTTGAAGGTGATTAAATCCGAGTCCGCTGGGTCGATGCCACCGATTGCCGATAGCAGGGAGCTGGGGAGGTAAATCCCCTCTACGGATAGAGGCGATCCCTACTAGCCCAAAAGGGGTCTAGAAACAATCAATGAATGCTACTCTGCAAGTTCCTAGTTGCAATTAACAAGTGGGTAATGGACACCTACTTGGATTCCAACGCTATGTTTGACGAAGAGATGCCACTCTCGCTCCTTCGCTCCAGCCGATCACAATCCTCCACTATCCTCGTGGGTGGACACTTGCACAAGAAAAGAGAATACAAATACAAACGTAAAATCTAGCAAAAGCAACTATACATCAGTCAGAAAGGATGTAATTCACATTAATCATTCATAAGACAAACGAGAATGGAACCATAACAGTAGTCATCTATCTTTTATTAATCAGAAATAGAGAAAGGTACAACCAATGTTCTAACGCTGAGTCCTTCTCTAGAGGGTCCAGCCAACATGTCTCATAAGCATTCACCCTTGAAGGTAGATCTCCCAAGTCAAAGAACTCTCTCTCACACACAAGGAAACCAACTCATAACCTTCCTTAAGCTCTATAGCAATCCTCACACAACACACCAAATGCCTATTAAGAATAGCACCAATGCACTATGAATTCCTCTATGTCCAAGTCTATATGTCAAAAACTAGTTGCTCATGGCAATGGTGGAGGCTTATATAGGAGAAGGAGTCTCCATGAATAGTGAAAGGATGAGCTTACCCCCAAGAAAAGTGGGTTAACAGGCGAACAAACATGCCATAGAAAGGAGGGTGACCTTTACAAAGCCAACAACCAGGTCTGGAGTCATCTGGAAGGCTGGCTGTTAGAACAAACTCGCCCAAATAGGATCAGCGCGGGTACAGAACTGGGCTGGCGCGCTGGCATCGCATCTCAATTATAGAAGAGGTCTGGTCAGCGCGATATAATATAAGTGGAGGGTGCGCTGTTTATGAAATTCGACCAGTGCGGAAAACCCGTGTGCTTCCGCGCTCGCAGCGCACCAGCTACACTGTCATCTGCCAGTCAGCGCGGTTATTTTAATAACAGTCACGATGATCCAATAAACTTAGGCAAAGAGGGTTTTTGGCCATTTCTGAGAGCATGAGCATGATGGATTGATTTCATGACACAGTAGGGAGACTGACAAGGAGACAGTGACATTTTACTATGTAACAATAAGAATATAAGAAAATTATAAACAACAATGAACAGAGATATGGTCAGAGGAAAATTACCCATGACACCCCACTGCTCTCCAGCCGGCAGCACCAAATCCGGATCACCTCGGAAGTCCATACCAGCATATGGGAACTTGGCATAGACCATCTCCTGACAGTCAAACCACTCAAAGAAGGTATCAGAAAATGAAATCTGGGGTTGGACAGCATGCCGAGACATGAGATTGACCCATCTATGCATCCGTGGTTCTGTTGGAGGAGGTAGGCCAAGTGATATACAATGTGGCTGCATCAGTGGGATTTGCTCCAAGGAGAAAGCAGTCAAAATAGAACCATAACCAAAGTTCTTGGATCTACCACTCTTCACCTTGGTCAACTGTTCCTTCATCACAGAAGGTACTGCATCACACCAATTGAACACCTTTGGTTCAAGGCATTCCAAAGCATACTGCATATAAGATTTGTTGGCTATATGGAGAGCAGAGCTACCAGCCAGTCTAGCAAAAGTAAACAGGATGGTCCGCAAGGGCCGGTCGGTGACATCTCGAATGTTGATCTTGCCGTCTGCACTCGGCTGAGATCCCTCTCTGTAATGCCAGTGAATGTACTCCCTTACAGACTCACCCCCACGGGCGGAACCTGATAAAGAGAGAGGGGCACCATGCCTCAACAAGCTAGTCAGAAAATAGATGTCCACCACTGTCAAGGGGATCGATTTGCCCCTAATCTGGAATACCTAGTTGATAGGATCCCAAGCATTGATAAAATACTGCAACAAACTAATTTGTTGCCTCATGCTCGAGATACGGAAAAACTTTAGCAAGCCACAGTTCCGTAATGCAGCTACTGTGCCCGGATCATGTAAAGCAATAGCGTCCTCTTCTTCATGCTTGCGTTCTCGCCATGTGAAAACCATTTTCCTCCGATGAATCTCTGAAAAACAAACAAGGGAAGAGTCAGGATCTTCATTTGGTGAAAACAGGCAAAAATTTCATGAGGAAACCATGCAAAAGTTTTCCTCCCTGTGCCCATCGCACCCCAGCAAGTGTTCTAGGAGCGATGCATACTGACTAGTCAGTGGAGACATCAGTATGCATCGCACCTTTCGACTAAGGAAGGGTGTGATGATCCTAGGGTGAGTTCTTCAAACCCCAGGGGATCAGCAGAATAGGGAAATGAGCTCAAAATCCAAAATGAAAGGCATGTAATGAAAGAGCACAAGTTTAGCTCCTACCTGGTTCAAACGACGTCGAGAATCGTCCGAAAAATCTCCCAGAATCCGCTGGTGAAAATCAGGGGGGAAAAGCACCTCCAAAGCTCCAACAAACCAAATTCAAATGAAATGGTAAAATGAGAGGTAAAAAGTTACTTTTAATTTACTATGCACGTAATTCAAGTAAAATATTAGTGTTTTGACTCATTTATCATACATATGTTTTCATTTCTAACCGGTTTGATGAAGCAGATGAACAGGTGGTACTATCTTTGAAAGAACAAAATGTTAAGGGTAAATAAAAAATCAATGACCATCATGGCGAGCAATGTTGTCGCAGAGTTCAAGCTCGTTAAAAAATAAACTCTCCACGAGCAGTTTTAGCGCATAGTTCATGCTTGTTAAAAAATAAACATAAATCATGAGCAAGTGTTTCTCCCCGCGTTTAAGCTCGTTAAAAATGAACGGGTAAATAACCATTGTGAATGCCTTATCGCCAGCTTTTGAGCCTTGGTCGTGTTCTCACCATCACCTCCACTCTGTTTTTAGCCAATCATTCACCCCCATATGATTTTTTACCCCTTTCGAGGAACATCTGCGAAGAGTGATTCTACTAGCCATCCTTGTAACACTGCCATGATTGGAAAATTCCAAACCTTACCTGGAATGAGCTGCTACCGAAACTATCACTCATTCCTAAAAAACGAGTCTTCTTTAAGCTCTTTTCACCTGAATAGTAAAATATGAAAAGATTGCTAAGCGATTGGCCTCTCCGGCTCGTTAAAAGGCATCAGAAGTGCTATCCCTCCTCTAGATTTTAATCTTTTTGGACCTGAGGGATTATTACACAAAAATATCGAGCACTTGTCTTGTTCGACTCGTTAAAACTATCGAAAATTCATCCATTTTGTATTATTTTACACTTTTTCGGAATTAAGGGATTATACAATGAAAAAGATTCTTCAGATTCTTCTTTCCGTTTCTTTCAAACTCTCTAAAATTGAAAGAGACCGAGTTATCTTTGTCGTTAAACTCGTTAAAACTAATAGTGACAAACGCATCCAACAAGACGAGAACGAGTTTCACTGTCACTAGGCTCGCTAAAATATAGCAACAGGTTCACCCAAAGGGCGGATTATAGAACAAGCATATGTTATCCTCCTCAAGCTTGACAAAAATAAAGAGGTACTGGTTAGCAATGACTGGGGAAAATTGGGA